>OW387145.1:32952586-33255454 GCA_936440205.1 Lepidonotus clava | reverse complement strand
CAATGAGGCAGGCAAAGGGTGGAGGGAGGAAAAGACATTTGAAAGTGTGAGTTGTATAAGATAATAATGCTGAAGGGAGGGAAAGACATGTGAAAGTGTGAGTAGTAATAGATTAGGCACAATGAAGCAGGCAAATGCGACGAGGAGGGAAAATTATGTGAAAGTGAATTGTATAAGATAAGGCACAATGAAGCAGCCAAATGTGGAATGGAGGGAAATATATGTGAAAGTGTGAGTAGTATAAGAAAAGGTACAATGAAGGGGGCAAATGCTGAAGGGAGTGAACAATATGTGAAAGTGTGATTATTTATAAAGCACAATGAAGCAGCCATATGTGGAATGGAGGGAAAGATATGTGAACGTGTGAGTAGTATAAGATAAGGCACAATGAAGCAGGCAAATGTGGAATGGAGGGAAATATATGTGAAAGTGTGAGTAGTATAAAATAAGGTACAATGAGGCGGGCGAATGGTGGCAAATGCTGCAAGGAGGGATAGATATGTGAAAGTGTGAGTAGTATGAGATCAGACACAATGAAGCAGCCAAATGTGGAATGGAGGAAAAGATATGTAAAAGTGTGATTATTATAAGATAAAGCACTATGAAGCAGCCAAATGTGGAATGGAGGGAAAGATATGTGAAAGTGTGAGTAGTATAAGATAAGGTACAATGAAGCGGGCGAATGGTGGCAAATGCTGCAAGGAGGGATAGATATGTGAAAGTGTGAGTAGTATGAGATCAGACACAATGAAGCAGCCAAATGTGGAATGGAGGAAAAGATATGTAAAAGTGTGATTATTATAAGATAAAGCACTATGAAGCAGCCAAATGTGGAATGGAGGGAAAGATATGTGAAAGTGTGAGTAGTATAAGATAAGGTACAATGAAGCGGGCGAATGGTGGCAAATGCTGCAAGGAGGGATAGGTATGTGAAAGTGTGAGTAGTATGAGATCAGACACAATGAAGCAGCCAAATGTGGAATGGAGGAAAAGATATGTAAAAGTGTGATCATTATAAGATAAAGCACTATGAAGCAGCCAAATGTGGAATGGAGGGAAAGATATGTGAAAGTGTGAGTAGTATAAGATAAGGTACAATGAAGCGGGCACATGCGGGAGTGAAGGGGGTGAGGAGTATCCCATACCACTGGACTGTGCAGGGGCACCACCAGGATAATTTTGAAAAGAAACCTATAATCTATGAAAAATCATTCTGCATTTTGGACATTTGGAGAATTGGATTCTGTCCAAATAGTCATGCATATCAGTTATCAACAGCGAATCAAGGGAGGGCTTGCTTTCGGAAATTTAGAAATTTTCTGCCAATTAGGGGATGGTGTCTCCACCAGATCCCCCTTGCCCTCCTGGACCTGCCCATGGTTATGATCTACCCTCATAACGTAGGAGAGCGACATGGTAAGATACATGGTAAGATGGGGAGGGTTTTCTTCTTTGCAAGTATCCCTAATTGTCCACACTATGACAGAGGAATAAAAGTGTGAATTTCTTTTTCATTTATCTATTTATCTATTTCGGATGGGAGGGGACGACGTCAACAGAAAATTCCTCGTCCCTTTACATCACGCAAGTGTAGGAAAACGCTCACAGACTTGTACAGGAGGGTATTTCATAACAAAATATTAAGAAACGGATGAATCTTATTACCTGAAATAAGATATTCTTAATTCATAGAGACATTGTAAGAAATTTTGTTAATACTTTCTTTAAAAAGCCATCTTGAACTTTTGTCATTGTTGTGATACTTTTGCCTGTTGAATACAGGATCCAGGAGGCACTGCTTGTGATAGATACATTGACTCAAAGGGTCAAAGAAATAAAAGGGTTTTACAAAGAATTCTTAAAGTTTACTTCTAAGAATGTGGAAAATGTTGAATTGGGCAAAGATGCTTAACATCATGTTATGAAATACCTAGGTAAATATAACTTTCTTACTTGTGTTTTGCCATTGATACAACATTGGCCATACTGGGTCTAAGATCAGATTTTAGGTCTCTTTAAGGAGTAGGTACATGAAGGAAATGATGGTCAACAACAAACATTTCTTATACAGCCTTTACAAAGAATTCTTCTTTTTTCTTCTTAAAACCTCTCTTATCTTTAAGAAAATCTTATTACAACAAAGAAAAAGAATCTTTAACTACGATTTTGTTCTGAAAATGCATCCAGATCTCAGTTCCGAGTATCAAAACATTTGATTATCAAGTAACTTTGGGTGCAAATGTGCAAATTGGCAGTGGAATTGCGCAAATATGAATTTTACACACTTCTGCCATTCCTAGCATCCAGACGTCAACCCTCCATCAGCATCTCTAAGGTCACTAAAATGAAACTTACAAAATTCTACAAAACAAGTCTTTCCTTCTAGGAACAAATTGTCAGCTATACGGAGTGTAAAATGAAATGTACACCAATTTTGGATATGGGGCACGCTGTGTGCAACCAACGTGCAGGCAAACAGATCTATTGATATCGGTAACACCCTTAACAATATTATTGATTGCTTATGAAACGAGCTGTGTTTTTCAGAGATATCTGAAAATCTATGCAATGTACAATGATTATTATGACTTTTGATGATAGAACAGAAATGGAGCCAATATTGTCAAAAGCTAGACATTATAACCTTATTATAGATTTCAGATCCTTTCTTCGGTTGGGATGTAGGGATGCTGTACATTATCAGCACACAAGAAAATTAATGTTTTTTGAATTCGATAAATCCCCATCCCAGGCAAAGAGCGACGTAACGGTGACGTTCTGCAATGTTCTAATAACGTTCTTGCGGTGCGTCATAATAATGCTCTGAGACGTTACATCCTTTGACGGGATTACACCTCTTTGAAAGAATTACCAACCTATTATTTTTTGTTATAACAAAATGCTCAAAACATCTTTATCATTCGAACTTGTCTGGAAAATAACTCGTATTTCTGGTCTCAAACTAATAACTCAGCTCTGAAACTCCTTGTCCATCCTTAAGTATTGACTCTAGAATAACAAATAGATCTAATGAAATATCTATAATTATCCAAGCGTCCTTATTTTGAATGCATGTCTACAAATTGTCACTGTTCGGATTACCTCATATTTATAATCCAATTATATTTATGCTCATTATGCTAATATTAACCAACGTCAAAGTAATATTTTTCATAAAACATCATAAAACATGCGCAGTCAGCAAAATCGCGGATGAGGTTTGTTAAATATCAATAACCTATTGTTGTGGTGTTTTATCAACCAGCACACCTGTTGGGGTTGTAGTGTTGGATTTCATTTCGCAAAGCCGAAGCAATTGTTGTCGTACACGGGGAAATTAATTGAAATCACCATTAATCATTACTATGCTTACGAAAATGCTTACGAAGGAAGCCACAGAACTTGATTATTTACTCTGGACTCTGATGATGTGGTCGAGCTTGGCCATAGGTTTTGTGATAATAAAGCTAAGATTATCCTCTTTTTAAGCTTTTAGGTGCACATTGTTATGGCACACCCACGCTTTATTTTTATGTATGGTTTTATGCTGACGCATATGCTAGGCACTGTAGCTTCAGCCTGATAGTCTTCCAACCACGGATAGCCAGTTTTGTGAGTTGTACCTGCAGGTTATCCTCAAACATGATGCATGCTGGGTAATATTTCAACAAAACTCATGGCTTTACTATATAAATTTTCACAAATTGCATCATTATTTGTAGATAAACATTTGGAAAAATAAGCCATCATTATTTATATAATTATTATCCATATGCATTGATATTTCCTGAGTTGTTTGATATTTCATTAATTGTAAAAGGAAATATAGAAATTATTTGTTGATTTTCTATAGTTTTTGCAGAGATTTTGTCGACAAAACCAATCATAATTAGCCTTCAGGTCCTTAAAATTCTATAAAACAGCTATCCGTGGTAGGGAGAGTTGTCCCCCGCTATACTGCCACGTCGGGGGATTCGAAAAAGTGAAAAGTCGCTCATTAGGAAATGTTTTTATTTTTTGAAATTTGCTACCTTTAAACATTGCTGCCACATGGAGGTTACTTTTAGGTTTTCCAATAATGTTGCTGCACCGTTGTTGAAATAATGTTAATTGTAAAGTAGAACATTGTAGAACTGTAATGTTGCGACGTTTTATCTATGTTGTAGCATCATGTTATTTTCTCAATTGTAGCAACGTTGCTGTAATGTATTTTTATACAATGATGCGAAACTGTTACATTGCGCAACGTTTTCTGGATATTTTGTTAATCGTGACGTATCGACCACCTAAGAAATAGTTGACTTCTAAGCCCCTTATGTCTATGGACTAGGGTGCTTGTGAGTTAGCCAACTGTATTTCTTTAAAACTATGATATCTGACTGAGATTCAGCCATCTCTATAGAATGCAGCTAACAGTGTGGGGTATCCCTGGCTAATTGAGAGTCCCAGATGGCTGATTCTTTGTTTCTTAATAAGTTCTATCAGTTGCAGCAGAAACTACGAAATAGCCTTAATTTCTGCCTTTCTGTGCAGGTAAACTATAGCAGAGACGGAGGTTATATAACATAACGCAACCTCATTCTCCAAGGTGGTTTAAGAGATTATACCTCTCATAAACACGGAACCAATGTCTTTATTAGGAAAGAACCTTTGTTGACTGCTGAAAACACTTAGAATTTAATTCTAAAACATATTCCTATTGAATGTAATTCATAATCTTTCCTCCATGGTAATTTGGGATGGGGGGGTCCTACTGGGACCGCCCTTTTGGGCACCCTGGAAGGAATTTGTCTTTAGTATCCCCTGCTAATCGTAAAAGGTGATGATAGGGGTTGGAGTAGTTGGTTTTTCTTATCACCTCACAAGTGTTCCTTTTTGTCTTATTGATAAATCATGTGCCCCAGCTTTCAAGTCTAAATTGGTCTCTTCTTCATGGCAACAAAACCAGTATTAGGGTTTGATTCCCTTCTCTGAAACCTATTTCTTCACTTCCAAGGGTCCAAGACGGGTGACAAAACTGGATTTGGGGTTCAATTCCCTGTGGTTCCTTTCAACATTTCAATGTTTCAAATGTTCTTGCCGTGAAAAATGACCATAAAGCTGTAGGAACAGCATAAAATAATCATTACTCTCCCATTAATTCATGTCACTAATTGGATTCAACGTACATGTTTGACCCTATGTAACCAACTGAATATGTAGCCAAGTGGCTAGGGCATTTAAACTCACTGAAAAAGCTCCTGGGATCAAAAATCTGCATTCAAGAGGAAACCCCAATATATTTTTCAAAGGTTGCATAAACTCAAAATCGAAATATCAAGTCTATTAAAAGAAATTATCTATTAGCGTCTGAGCTTAGCAAATTTTCACTTATAATACGTGCTTATTGGTGAAAAATACTATCTAATCAGCTTGTAAAAGAAAATTAGCTGATTTTGTCACTTATACTAATTATAGGGTTAACTCGAGCATTTGTTCGGATTGGTAGGTCCTAGGAATCCCTAGAGTTGGTTTTCTTTTAAGAATCATTTCCTTGATTCAACTATTTGAAAAGGTCGGGAAACATATTTTTAAGCTTTTTGTATTAGTTTAAAATTTATCTTAAATTCTTTATTCTCCTATCAAACATTTTGACAAAATCTACAGACATGTATCTGAGCGTGACGGCCATGTTTTGGTGCTGTGCACAGTGATAAAAAACTAGCTAAAAATTGAGAATTTTTCAGAAATTTTTCCCATTTCCAATTTTTGAAAAGGTCAGCAGATGTTTCTCAGATTCATGGGTGTAGACCCCTAAAATCGACAGGGCGACATGTCCGTTTTAGCCAGTTAATGACATGCGACATCAGAATTTATTAATAGACAGGGTGACATTGGGTGACATCAGGATTTCCTTCATTTGACAAGGCGGCATGGGGACTCCCATCTACTCCCCCGGTTTACAGCAGGCATTGCAGACAGGGACGGGTTTAGAGGGGGGGGGGGGGGGGGGGGCGCCTCCCCTGATTTTTGGCAAATTCAGATTTGTTAAATGTAAAATGTTGGCCCAGGGATGGGGCACCTCACACTTTTCTATAAGGGTGCCCACCCTTTTTTAAATCTCTGGATCCGTCCCTGACAGGCCTTATGTCCGCGTATATACGCAAATCTGTACGCTATACGCTACAGCCGCATGCGCGACTGTTGCGTGTATAACCACTCCTTCCCTATGTCTTTTTGTACCTTTAAAATGATGTCTCTATATTGGGGTCCCGATGCCAGACGTCATATTTAAGAAATGGCTCTGTGGCATATGATAACAATTCTAAAACCCCCGTCGCTTGTCACTAGTGGCCATGTCGCCTTCTCAAATTTAAGAATCGACCCTGGCACATATTACAAACCTCAAAATTTGCTCGGTCGCTGTGTGAGTTTTAAGTGTACTCCAATCTTAAGGTGTGGTTATCCCACCCTTTTAGCAGGTGGCTGGCATGCCTTAAAGTAAAAAATGGTAGCAGTCTATGGAAAGAGGAATAATCTCAATTCTTTCGCCTACACATAAGAATATCAGTAAAAGCATTATTGCACCTCCAGATGCTTCAATGCCTTCCCATGGATATAACTATTATATAGAATTAATGTTTTGCGTCAGTTCTATAGGCCTATATTTCTATTTTCTAGGTCATTAATATTGCATAACGCCAGATGCTTTGAGGCATGATTTTACCGACAATTTATAATGTCTTTTTAGCTGGTTAGGCGAGATTAATCTATGCAAATCTTTAACTTTTGATCCAGCAGCATGGTACAATGCAACTCCCTCTATCAAACTAACAAAAGCTAATTCGGATAATTTAAATATACTTTAAATTGATTAAAACCTGTAATATCCTGTCAAGGAATGATATTTTTGAGAAGTAGACTTTGGCCTGGCATAATTATGGTAACCTGTATAGCTTTACTCAATATTTAGTGGCATAAGAAAGGGTTAGAATCTATAGATACTGAATGAGACTTTAGGTCTTGGAAATTTTAGCAGTAGGACTTAGCAGTGGTGAGACCGAGTGAGAAGCCCTTCTCACAGATCTGCAGTAGTAGGCCTATTGGTCTTGTCTTTTCCTATACTACAACTATAATGGCACATGCAATGTATACTGGCACTGTGTTAAATGTGGCGTTTTTTTCAATTTTAATTTTTATAAGGGCGGTGGGGGTCAGGGTTTGCCCCACCGGATTTTGGTATTTGGTATTTAGTATTTGCTATTTGGCATTTTGTTTTGGGGAGAAATTATTTTAAATGAAATGAAAGCAAGGCCAAATTGAGTATTTTCAAAAACATTCAAGATATTTAAATCGTATATTGAAAAAAAGACTGCTAATAAGCACCAGCACCACCTGGTGGCCTAGTATTCAACTATACAACACCTAGTGGTGAGACTTAAAAGTATCATTCAGATATCTGATATGAATAGGTCTATTCCCTAAAGGTTTACAACATTTACATGGAACTTTCTTTCCCAACTCCTACTTTCTTCAATAACTCACACATTGTTTTTGTAATTGCCCACATTTTTTTTGTCCCGTTCTTAAACAAGTAATCTCCGAGGGTCCAGACCCTGTCCAAGTTCTGATATGGGCGGTGGCTGAAATAACCACAACAGACAGGCACCGAGGTAGGGGTAAACATATTATGCTTAAGTATCAATAATTATTAGTCAACTGTTAAATGATTCAAATTAAATCAAACAGTTTAGGTCGGTTTTTAATTGTTCGATTCTCCAAATTCCTCTATGGACAAAGACATGCCAGAGTTACATGAAGCTGTAGTTTTTGAAAATTTCGAAACGAATCGTGGTATCTATGGAGTTTTCAATCAGTTACACATCCACTCACTGACGCAATATGTTGAAAATTGATATGCAATAGATTGATTTCTGACTTGATTTACTTCGAATTCTGTTTATCTAAGACGTAAAAAGCTGTTTTGTTTGCTTGACATACTGACATGGTTGCTTGAAAGTCTTAGAATCAAACTGACCTTTTTACCAACCTTTTTTGTGAGCTGACCTTTTATATCCATTAGCATATCAGGGCAAGGGTGTTGTGTAAATTTTACCTCTTTTTTACATTCACACCATAACATAAGCAGAATACATTTGTAACAATAATAGATTTTTGGAAACAATGTGATGATTTTTTCACGTGTTTAATACAGCCACAAAATACTGTTACATTCCATGTACATATTCGGAGAAACTTGAATTTGACACGTGCCTTAATTATTAACATACAGGTGCATCTAATATACACTTGATAATTATCTAGCAAGCAGTTCGTCTGACATTATCTTTTCTTCATACAAAATATTTCCAAAGAACTCCCCTTGAGATTCTTTAGATTCTATCTGTATCAAATTAGGTAGAAACTAGAAACCACCAAATTTTTAAGGAATCATTTTACTGATTATTCAATTGAACTCATCATTTTTAAGGAATCATTTTACTGATTATTCAATTGAACTCATACAACCATTTTACATTAGTGTAACGAACAGAATGTTGTGACGTTTTTCTATCTATCAATCCAGCATGTTTTAGCTCAGTAACCTTTCTATATAAAACCTGAATCACAATTTTATTTGAAAGTGAGTTTACGATATTATGTCAAGGTCACGGAAAACGTGCAGTTACGAGGGGACACGTATTCGACTAGCGGAGGTATCCTGGAAAATCCACAGGGGTTCCTGGAAAATCTGGCCGGAGTTTTAACCAGGGGGTCTCAACACAAATTCCATATTCAAATTCCCTGTGTATTCCTCGGGATTTCCCTCTCCCGCCACAATTTTTCCCTGTGTCATATCCAGCAATTTGTTCGAACAAAAACCTCTGCTTGCAGAAAAGAATATGGACAACCCCAAAACAAAAATCCAAATCCCTAATATTTTGCGAATCAGGAATTTCAGAACGTGGCCAAATGAAATTTCCTGTGTTTTCCCCATGTTTTGGCAAAATTTGCAAATTCTCTCTTTTTTCCCTGTCCAGAAATCTTGTTTGCCATTTTTCCTGTTTTCCCTGTGCTGTTGGGACCCTGTTTAACTAAATATAGTTGGCTGGTCGGCTCTGCGTATAGGTCTATCGGATTTTCCTAATTTAAGTACATCAACAAACAATATTAATAACTAAGTAATCCTTAAACATACCTCGGGTAAACATGATTCCTAAATGTAATATCAAAAGCGCACTACGAGGCACACAGTCCATTCCCTGTGAAAATCACAAAAGCTGAACTTCACATGCATAACGAACACTAGGAAATAATGATGGAATGCTTTGATACATAACATGGAATGATAGTGATTTTTGTTTAATGTCTACAACACTTGTTATTTTCTATATCGCCTGCTAGGCGAGTAGTCATAGCTTATAATAAATGGAGTTAGAAAGAATACATGGACGGATGATATATGATCACTGTGCTCCTTTGGGATACAACATTTGGTAGATATAACCTCAGGGAGTAGTAAGTTAGCACGTGCTGAGTCGTAGCCTGCTCTGAAATTCAAGGGAATTTCAGATAAACTCAGGTGGGTTCCATCCTAAATGTTTTACACATTTTCTTGTATTTAACCTATATGGTTTTTTTTCGGATACCCAGGATCCCTCCTGGCTACGTCACTAACACGTGCTGGTATTTGTAACGTTCTCCCTTTATATTATCACCAAGTTCACTTCCTGACCAACAGTCAGTAGCAAACCCATTATAATTCGGAAAAACCTCTCAGGGAGATTTGTTCCTACATGGACGGTACAACAATTAAGTACAATAAATAGATTCTGAGACCTCTTGGTCTATCTATATATCAGCAAGAAAAGCGGTTCATTTTCACGGTGTTGCGGTTGAGTTAAACCCAATACCAAACCCAAGAACATCACACTTATAACTGATATGTGCGCGTGTATTTCTACCTTATTCACATCTGACTGGTCTCAACCTTCAGGCATGTAAGTTAGGGTTGATGAAAAAAAGATCTGTAACAAATTTTTTCAATGATACCACTGGTAGAACGAAAAAAATGTGAAAAAATCTGAAATCAGAAAAAAATATCCAAAAACTTACATCCCTGACCTCCTGTGACAACGTCTGAATTGTTGGTTAGTTGGTTATTGGGACATAACTCCTTAGCATTTATTTTAAGTTGGAATGACTTTTATATATATTTTAAGTTGGAATGACTATTACATAAATACAAACGCTCATTTTAAACTAAGGAGTTCCAGCATACTTTGTTATTATGTTTGAAGTGCTTCGATTACATTGAAAATTTTACCAACTATTTTCCTCTCGATACATCCAAATTTCTTCATATGTAATATTGATGTTTCATTAAGTAGTACAAAGTTGGCAGAGTATAATAGTTGTACCAGGCGCAGTATAATAGTTGCACCAGGCACAGTATAATAGTTGTACCAGGCGCGGTATAATAGTTGCACTAGGCACAGTATAATAGTTGTACCAGGCGCGGGCTGAATAACATGAGCTGGTTCGGATGTTGCTTTAACTGTAATCCCTGCCTTTCAAAATGAACAATTGAGACAACAATATCTATTTACCTTCAATCAAGTACTCTGTGAACGATATGAATTATTCTTCCGCATTAAAATCGTACAATTAATATGAAGGATCATAATGGTATGCGAACCTTATGTGTTAACAGGCAACCATATATTTTATGAACGTTGCTTGAGCAGTCAACCGTATTTAAACGTTGCGTGAACATGCAACATTGCAGGAATGTTGCGTGAACAGGCAATAGTCCGGGAATGTTGCGTGAACAGCCAATAGTCCAGGAACGTTGCGTGAACAGGCAATAGTCTGGGAATGTTGCATGAACAGTAAACAATTCAGGAATGTTGCGTAAACAGGCCATATTACGCACACGCTGTGTGAAATCGGCAACATTAATTTACGCTACTCGGTGCGTGATAGCGTTATGTCTCTACCATTTTCGAAGTTGGTATGGTGGAGGGCAAATCCTGAGATTGCGACGTTCCAAACTTCAAACCTTCATTTGGGTATATATCATGCACATCATGATTACCGGTACACGTTTATTTTAGATGTAGTTTGCAAGGAATGGTTGGAAATTCTGTACCTTTTGTAATTTAGGGACGGTCATTTGGAATGTAGAGCAACTAGCTATTAGTGCATGGGAAAAACGCTAAACCAGTTTCCACTGGGTTGTGTTGATCCTTGCTCTTTGTTCAATTTGCTTACAAATTATTGAGAAATATTAGATCATACCCTGTTTAACAGCGCCAGCATCAAAACAGGCTGGCAAATATATACGTTGGTCAATAATATAAAGTTGGGTAATGTGGGAATGGTTTCTCAAGTTACTTTTGAGAGAAGAATATCAAGTCGTTATTATCGTAACCGGTCACAGCGAAGGAGCGACCGTCATCGCTGGTGAACTGGGCTCCCTGTAGTTGGAGATCCGTGACGCACTCACTAAAGACATGGTCCAGCTGAATAAAATGGGATGTATTTTTCAAAATCACATAAAAACATTGTGTCTACTATGTGAAAACTATACAAATAAAATTCAATGATATTTTATATCATTGCATTTTATTTGTATAGTTTTCTTGTATCGATTTTATTTGGAGAGTTCATTTTGGAATGAGCTAGACACAAAAGTGAAGAAATCAATTTAGAATTACCTCTAATTTCATAGAGGATACATCATGATTTTTCTTTGAAGTAAGTCTTAGAAGAAGATACACCATTAATTATGAGGTATATGCGGAACGTTTTGTTAATTGAATTTGAATTTTACTTAAATATTTCTTTTTTTTTCAAAGTTTTACTCACATCAGGGCTATCCCCGCCCTTCAGCTGCCATACGCACACGAAGGAATCTTCACTGGCTGTGACAACCTGAAGCAAAGATATTTTCAAACTTAAAATACAAGACAGCATTTACACAAGATTCAACCAGGTCTCGTGTTTATATCCCAAATATCAAATGGTATAAATCCCCTTCTGGGAAAAAGTAGAAGCTCAGGGAGAAGCGAAGAGGACGTTCTTGGTGGTGCTAGCAAACAAAACTTGGATCAGTGGTGCTACCTAGAGGAAACAAGAGGAAACAGGAGGGCCGACCAAAGAAATTTCACGCATCTAAATGCATCCACAAACTCTTCCAGAAAATGATCACGCATCTAAAAAATGATGCGTGAAAATGTAAAAAGGATGCCTGACGGATTCGTTGAGGAAAATGTCCATGTAAAAACATGTGTAAAGCGTAAATATTTATGTTAAATACTTCATTATATCTCTTAGATATAAATTGCAGTTTTATTAGAGTGTTTTAAACCAGAAAAAACATGTCACAAATCTAAAATTTTGTGTATTTTCACGAATCCAAATTTAGGAAGCGTGAGCATAAGATGCGTGAAATTTCTTTGGTCGTCACCCCAGGTCTCTTATGATAGACACTCCTCATTCAATTTAAGCAGCGCCCTGACTAATTTTGCCTGTTTTTGGTAACCATTTATGAAAGTATAGGCGATTTATGAGAACTTTTTAAAAGATCAGAGATGGAACCCATTGTGATTAACATGTCCTCGGAAATTTAATTGAGGATCGATACGTCCCAGGGTACTGAATGACTGAAGACACATACAAAAAAAGGTTGCAATATGAAAATATATATGAAGGTTTATTGTTACAGCAAATTACTCTCTGCCATTGCTCCAGCCTTGTTATAGTCAATAAGATATCCCCTTCCCCATAAATCATTGACTTATAATAGACTACACTAACATTCAGAAATGGCATTTCAAAACGGTACTAATATGACCAAAAAAAAGCCATCTTTAGGATAACATTAATTTGAACTAACCATTTTTTAATTCAATTCAAATAATTCTTTTTTAATTTTCAAATAAAAAGTATGAAGTAAGATCACATTATCAGCAATTCAACAATTTACCATTCCGTTTTTGGAGACATCAAGGGCGGTGATCCAGCGGCCATGGGCGGTAGCCTCAGCGGCCATTTTGCCGGTCCGTGCGCTGAACAAGCGGAGGTGACCAGTAGCGTAACCGCACACTACCAGGTCATTCCACAGTGCCACTGTTGAAGCTGGAAACCTATTTATAAAAATACAAATCATACTTATATTGAAGCTGATCAAAGTCTTAAGGGCAGCGTGAATACAAACACACCGAGATTTGTTAGATTACTATGAATGTTTATAGACTATTCCGGATGGGTACAAATTCATTTTAACTTAGGGTGTCGGATGAGTATGGCAGAACTCTTAATGAACATTTATATATGTCACAAAAGATAATGAGTTTTAAAGATTATTGCCTGACCTACTGTATTTGACGGGGCGGGAAATAACCTTCTACTTCAAATGAAATACTGATGTAACTAACATTTATCAAAAATAATATATGCATCTGCGTTTTGAGTTTATTGAGATCTTCGAAAGTTTATGCCTTATGAATAATTGTCAAATTCATTTTGGCACCATACTCAAAATCAATCATCCAATTTAACTCATAATATGTTTAATTTCAGACTTTGGAGTGCGGTGGTCAACATCGAAAGGCGTCTATGCTACTAGCAGCGATTGCTACTGATTCAGTTTAAGTCCTGGCGAAGGAAGCAACGAAAAATGGGAGGCTAGGAGGCACATCATAAAGTGAAAGACCAGCAAATCTTGAAAGCTGAATTAAAGCCGCTTTCTAAACATGGGGGAGCTATAATTTGCTACGTTGTAACTCCCATAGGGCCACGCCAATTTCATGACGTGACCAATAACGTCGCCGGATCACGTTCTAACGTCGCAAAACACGTCACCAGCTGCAGCGTCGTTAGGCTAACAACACACGGACGAGACAGCCGCTTTAAGCATGGAGACAAAAACGAACAAAATAAAGAAGAAAAAGGCGATGAACTGACCCTGCACCGGGGATGCGGGCGACCTCCCTGAAGTTGTCGCCTGACGCCTGCCACACACAGATGTTACCCTCATCGTCACTGCTCACCATCTTGTTACCGTCCGACGCCAGGCTGCAGATGGCAGAGTTATGACCTGGAACATATAAAACAATTTGTTTTCTATAAACGGTGAGTATTTTAATTATATTTTATTTCATTATAATGTTAGAGTGTAGATGGTATCATTGTGACTTATCGAATATGTAAATTTCTTTTCACTACTACTGGAAATGACTGCATATCAATAACTAGGGAAGCACTATCAGATGGCTTAAGTTTTTGAGTGTTTTTTTTTTTAAATCAAACATCAGATAGATCTTTTCAAAAGAAAGCGCTTGGAAAAGGAGGAATAGGAGGTCTATGGCCTATGAAAAAAATACTAAATAACGTATATTTTTTACCAAGAAAGATATTATAGGAACTCTTGATTTAAGCCCCCCGCCCCCGAAAAAAGAGAAACAAATTACATCTTTTGATAAGATGAATTTATCGTAGACTTCTCGTCATTACCCAAACTCTTTCCACGTGGCCCTATAGCCTTCGGGCTTCAACACGTCAGAGAATACATTGGCTCAACTATTGATACTCGATCAAGGTGCCAACTTTCTTCAGCATGGTTCAAACTAAACGATTCGAAGTGAAAACTTCTACCAAAATCCATATTTTGTTAAGATTTCACATAGAAACGTGTTGATATGAAGGTCAAAAACATTAATCACTTTTATGACGATCATCTCGCTAAGATTTTTTTTGGCATTTCGTGTAATTATTTTCTACAAACAATAAGCGTGCAATTCTAATTAGTCGCCAGGTAAAATCGCGCAATGTCAACCCGGCTTCACCTGAGTAGCGTGGGATCACCAACACCTGGCTGGTAAACACGCCCTATTCACATAACCTACAGTAAAGCCTGTATTTTACATGCCGATTTTGCTGCCGATTTTAAAAATCGGCAGTGGGATTAAAGGTCAAATATAAAAATGTTGTACATCATAAGAAAGCTCTTACAATTCTCTTTCAAACGATATATAGGGTGTATGCTTTCATGCCATATTCTCAGAAAAAATCAAGCAAATACAAAATCAGCAGCATCAAAATCGGTATGTGGAATACGGCCTTAAGTAGTATAGGAAACCTACAGGAGGCCTTAGGCTCAGGCTACAATGGTCAGAGGCCACGGTCTAACTCCTATACAAACAGTACAGCGGTAAAGAAGGCCACTAACGCTGTCAACACTATTGATCATATGCCACTGAGCTTGCCTTACTACTATAAAGAATTCACATTTTCCGTTATGACATAGTGCCAGATATGGGATTCTTACTTTCCGTTATGAAATAGTGCCAGAATGGTTAGACAGGGTCTTGGTATAATAAGAAATAGGGTCTTGGCCGGTAGTGATATAGGCATACTTATTGTATCTAGATTGTAACCATATTTCAAAATTCCTTACTTTCATCACAATTTGACTGAGGGGTGCAAAGGGCACGCGCCCCCTATTTTTGGCAAAATATTGATATCTTTTTATGTAAAATTCGTGGATCTGGAGGGTTCCACGGATATTTTTACAAAAGATCGCCCCCCCCCCCCCACCCACTTTTTGAAAATCTCTGGATCCGCCCCTGTAGTGAGGTAGCTAGAGAGACCATATTAACCAGGGATTAAAGGAACCAATGGAACTATACATACAATAAACGCGTATGCATGAACTTCATACTACTTAATAAAGTATGTGTATCTATGTAAAACAAAGTTTAACGGCGTATAGAATGTCAATCATGCTGACAAAGAACGACTAGAAATATAAATATCCTGAATCCTTGATGTATTAGTGGAGGATCCTGATCCCGTTAGGAAAAGATCGTTAATTATATAACGGAGGTGGCAGAGTGTATTTGAGCAGGGTAAGCTTGCAGGCCTAGGGTAAACCAACTTGGACCAAGGGGTATCCGATATTTGTTACACGTATAACCAAACTGTAAACTCACAAGATATAGAACCGCACAGAAAAAAACAGGACAACCCAAAGATATCGTTCATATTTAGCATCGGCTTATGAACAGAATTTAATGGTACTAAACTTTCGATTTTATGTACGTTCAAACTCTCGATGCCCTACCATTTATCTGCTCTTGAAACGGTTATGAAGCTTCCATTTTACAAAGCGCTATTAATGATTATTTCTACGGATCTGAGGATTTACAGTAACGTTAATCCATAAGATCTTGAGATCTAAGGTGTTTTGATCGTACATCGAGCAGACTAGAGGACTATACTACCATTGATGTAGGTTTCTGTCTATAATAAGCATGCGTATGTGGGGTTTAGTTAATATACATTTTGTACAACTTATAACGGCAATATCTAATGTAATATAGTGTTGTAGCATAGCATTTTTTCGTAAGCATAAATATTTATACCTACTTTCTATTCATACAGAAACTGTACATCACCCTTCGCCCTTAAAACCATATTACAATGTTTCACTATGCTTTTGTCTGGGTAGAGGTTCGATCAGAACTTAATAGATCATTATGAAACACAATCTTCAAGAACAGTATATCTTTTTCTCAATATCTATTTGTTCTGTGCAATCACACTTCATGGAGCTGATAAGAAAAATGGGGTCAAACGAGATGCAGACACTAACAGTTTGATTGTTTTCTCTGCATTTTCTAATTTATATTTCTCGTCAAATAACACAACTTAGCCAGTGTTCCCAGAACTGTTTGGATTTGCAGTCCTGTGCAAAAGTATGATCCTAGTGTAGCTTGATTCTTAAAGTGTAAGAATTTAGTATCTTTAATTTCCTGTAACATAATCCAACGGGACAGCTAGACTACAGATTTCATTTTATGAACACGGTAGTTTATACTGTCTAGAAATATGTGGTTGTTATGTTTAGTTTTTTCTAATAACTTTTTTTCTATTTCTCCTCTGACATGTTGAAACTTCAGACGGTAGTATCATTTCGTTGGCTCACAAAAACAAGCTTTGCCACTGGGTCTCGATCAAACTAAAATCGATTTTCGTGTAGGACTGCAAGAGGCAGGCCAACTATATATGTACTTAATCAACCCAGTCCAATTAAATCTAAATATACCACATATATTCATCTTAATACATTCTAACATTCATAATTAATTTTCCGTTTTAGTGGCCAAAGTGTTACGTCTCGTTTATTATTAATATGACAAAACTAAGAATATGAAATGGCTCTCATGGGTGAGGTGAGGACGAACAATTGAGAAAGGTGAAGGAAATAAAATATTTATGAGGTTTGGGTCAGAACCTGGAACATGTGTTGGACGTTCAATCGCTAAGCCTATATTTCAACATAGCGATTTTAAAATCGGCAGTGGGAACTAAGGTTAAATATAGACATGTTATACTTATATGTAACTAGAACGGTTTTGCAATTCTCTTTTGAATGATTTATAAAATGTATGGTTTCATATTATATTCTCAGTCAGAGAAATCAAATAAATACAAAATCGGCAGCATCAAAATTGGTACGTGGAATACAGGATCAAGTCTGCCACGGTCACAGTTAAGAATTAACTTTTCTACATAGGATTATTACTATCTTTCACACGTCAGTTTTGGTCTTTAGAAAACACCATTTGTCAACCTAGAAAGTAAACAAAATTTAACCAGAAAATGTTGTGACCAGTGTTCCCCAAAACGCCAAAAGCGTCGATTATGTCCGACTTGTCATAAACAATGTCTGACTTGAAAGGTTAACAGAGAAGATAAAAATGCACTGAAAGTCAGACAAATGTCCGACTTGGAAAAAAGGTTTTGGGATACACTTTTGATCTACATATTCGAGATTGATAAAATATTCAGATGAATATTATCAAAACCGCTCGGCCATCCCCACGAATCCAACTGTGATATACCCTATACTGACACACCACTGACGACAAAGAACCTGCTTAATATAATTTCCTTTAGAAAATTAAATCTTACCTTTTAGTGTGTCAGATAAAGTAATATTGGTGCCGCTGCGTGGAATGTCGTACACACGAATAGAACCTTCGTGGTCGCCTGGGAGGGGAAAGAATGAATTGTAATTGTAGTTTAATCATGCCAAATGAATCTAATTATACCGATGAATATAAGTAACAGAGGAGTATGGTCTGGGCAAAATGATTAAACTGTGATAGTAAAGCTTTCTTATATCAAAGAAGAGAATGAAGAGTAATCAAACCAATTGAAACTTAAAAGGGGAAAACTATCCGTAACATAAATACATATAATTGCCTTTTGTATAAAGATTGAAAGATTAATTTTTAAGGGGTCAATATCAAGTCTTATCTTTAAGTATGGCTTCAGTTGTATAAAAATTTAAAATATTTAACTGTTAGTCAACTTACCTACACATACAGTATCATCACCAACGCCACAGATTCCCCGACCGAAGGATGATTCACCTACAAAAAAAGAACATTTGTGATTTTTTTTTTTTTTAATCTTTATATTTTTTTTAAAAAGAATCTTTATATTTCATGGTCATAATCAGTGCGCAAAACGCATATGGAAAACAGACATTTTGATACCAACCTTGGAAACATAAGAATTTCTAGAGATAAGTTTAAGGGTGAACTGGATCACAAAAAAAGTTTTTTTTCCAAAGAAAATGGGAGCTCAATTTTCCTCCAAAAACATGACTGAGGGAGTCCATTTTGCATATACAGAAAAAATAAATCAAGTTGGTTTTAACATCTTTTTTGAAGTTGATCAAACCTTTTTTTTCTAGATTTATAGAATTTTGGGTTTTTATTCTTTGAATAACGTCTGGGCCAAGTTACTAATGTTGGAAGACATGTCTATGAAATCCTTGCCATGAAGTTGATTTAAAAGCTGGTTTTTTTTCCTTTTGTTTTACTTGTTGTTCCTTTATTGAGAACACCGAGAACTTGCTATTGGTTCTGGCCCTGTATCTTCGTAACTAGTTTGGCTGATAGTTTGGCTGATCAGGGAAATTTTGATCAGGGCCTCAAGATCAGCGATTTTGTCATTTACCAAACTTGATGGTATTATTGCAAAATAATATCAAAGAGGGATACTCAGATGTAAAATTCATTTATGATAGACAGAATCTCTAATCATGAGACATTGATCAAGATTTCCCTGGTCAGCCAAATTAGTTACGAAGATATGGGGCCTGCTGATTATATTTCACTCAGACTCAGAGTAGTATTGAAATCTATCAGTATGATATTGATACATTTTCCCTTCTCATATAAAATTTGTTGGGAATTGGCCCCGAAAATTGCATTTTGTATTTCCTGATTCAAATATCTATATGATAAGCTTGATTACAATAACTCAATCGTTACATACATCATAACATTGTTTCAAACCCACGGCAGACTGAGCCAATCAATATACACCCTTACGGAAAATAGAGAAATATATCGCCGTACATATATACACACTATTTGTTTACATACGTTTGACTCTAGATAAAAGTCTGGACTAAAATTGTAACTATTCTATGGCATGCTTTTCGTACAAAACAAAGAGGAATCTACCAGTCTTAAACAAGCTTGTTTCCAGAAGAACTTTTTCTCAAAAATTGTTTATAATTAGTTATTTGACCGATCAAATCGTTTGAAAAAAATTGAACCATATCGTTTCTGAAACACAGCCCAACTAGGTATCATTTTAAGGATGGACAGGATTCCGCATTGACAAAAGAGTAAACTTAAATTACTTAATTAGAACCGTAGATGTTTCTCAAAACACCTTAAAGTCTGTGAACCTAAGTGGCTCTCAGAATGATATCACTACTTTTTTCTTTTGCTACATGTTATAATTCTACTTGTAATAACATAACGTAGTGTACAACTATGAAACTTAGACAACATCAATATTAGACTAATGCAAACTACCAGTTGCTCTATCGTGATAAATACCATATTTAAAAAATGTTACATTATCATAATATCTTATGACACTTTATATGCAAACAATGTGCAGTGTAAAAAGAAAATCACATCATGGAAGTCGTGAACAAGAGTCTTAATTACTTCATTTAGTTATTTCCATCTGTGATTAGTTATCAAAAAAGAAGTCCACTATATACCGTTCAACTTTTAAAACACCTATCCTCGCAAAAATGAAGACGTGTTAATCAAAAATCAACACACCCATCAAGTACGTACATGTTTCTAACTTAAATCTAAACCTTAAACTATCAATAATGTATCCATTTACACTTAAGATTTATGTTAAACTGCAGGTTTTCAGTAGTAAATATTTTGCGGTCAGTCATGGTTTTACATACCGGTATTTTCAGAGGAGAGTACCTCCACCTCAATTCCAAATACTTAAGTTATCGTGAAAGAAAAAAGTGAGGATCATGAAATAGAATGTGGTTCAATCCTTTCGATAATGATTTATATATTATCAAGGCGATCCCCTGATTCAATTACATAGAGGGTCTATATTGTGGAAGTTTGATTAAAATGCGTGACGTTCTGGTTATTCTTCTAAACGACCCTTATTCTTTTTCATAGCAAAATTGTTCCCTGGAACCATTAACTCCCCTTTCGTTAATAAGAATTTTCAAAAAATAATTTCTGATCATCTTCCAATTTCATATTGTTTGTGATGCAAATGCATTGATCTACGTCTGGTGTCAGATTTCAAATCAATTTTGGGAGGCTCGTTTAATAACATCATGAATACGGATAAACAGAAACTTTTGTTAGTGTTGGCAATCAACAGTAGGAACTATAAGGGGGGAAAATGGCTAGAACCGAGGTAAAAATATCAACAAATAAATTGCAACTGATTTGTGGTATACACAGAATGAAATACACTTATCTTCAAGAGAGGATCTTAATCATGCAAATAGGGCATCTTAATAATTGATTCTTAACCAATTTTTGAACTTATTGAAACCTATAAAAAAAAAATCACTAAAAGTTTATACTCACTTTCTGTAGTTTTTGCCTCTCCTAATGCATACCAATATAATAATAAAGAATTATCCGCTTCGAACATCTGCAAGACAGGAAAAACTGTTATTTGAAACAGAAATTATGTAAAAATGATATGTAGTATTGCCCTACCTTTGAGGAAGTCAACACAATGTTTTAGATGAAGAAGTTGGATATTGGCTTTGAAAAAAAAGGTTGTTTTATTCTGTGATTATAAAATCTTTAGTTTGTTGCCCTAAACGTCAATTTTCACAACCCAAAAAGAAACGCTTTATGAAATGACTGAAAGTTCTAGGTTACAGATAGCTAAATAAATGAAACAATCAATTCAAACGTTAGGTAGTTACCTGGATTCCCATTTGTGATGTTATAACTAGCAGAGTTCGTGTTGGCATCGGAACAAACTTAGCCTGAAATGACAAAATTAAAGTCATTATCTAAGGAAATGAGTAGCCTAAACCCTCTATCATCTTTGAGAAGACAGTAGATTATGTAATGATATATGAGTTAAAGTGTTTATTTTCATTTTGCCAAGCTCAGCCTAGGGCTAGGGACATCATTTCAATAATTTCCTCATTATTAGATCTATGATACCAATTAATTTGTATTTTCTTATGCATAACATACCAAAAATGGTAAATACGTTAATACATGCAATGCCAATGATAATTTTTTTAAAATTTCATTTTGTTTCAAATAAACTGTTAGCCTAATCTACTTAGCCACAACTGTTTGCTGACACAGTGGACCTCCATACTTTAATATGCTGCAATAAACCATTTAACTTTTGTGGTGTATCTGACGTCTAAATCTGATTGCCAGGTTAATGCTATAGATGGCTTGCAGATAACAGATCCGTGATTGACATATGCAGTAGTGAGTAGATCTAACTGCCAGTGCCAGGGAATGGGGGAGGGGCACTTTTCTTTTCAATTTTGCTCTGGCTCTGCAGCCGTGCATGCACTGGCCTCAGTCAGCCACTCCCCCATAAATCACTCGCGCAATCAACTATTTCAAACCAGCCACCCATCCTACAGGTGCAACAGCAACATCTCAATTATAAAACCAACACTACACACCTGTAGAACGATGGTGGAGCCGTGGGTGGCCGTCGGCTCCCTACAAACAACCTGTCGGTGGTTGACGGTAAACCCGTCATTTGAGATCCCGACCAGGTTCACCACAGATTTATGCACGGCCGCGTAGTTGACGACCCCTTTCTCGGACGCTATCTGAACGCTCAGGTTATTATAAAGAGCAGATGTACTCCCTTTCAGAGATAGCGGCTTCTCTTTTTTATACATGGTGCCTGAGATTTTTTAATTCCGATGACAGATCGATGAGAAAGCTTCGTCCGCTGCTAGGTTGCCGACCGGAAATTCCACTCTAAAATGACGCATGCGTGTTTGGGATCAATTTAGTTCAGTTTTAAAACACCAGATGGCGCCACAAACAAAATATAAAATTTAGTTCAATTTTAAAACGTCAGATGGCGCCACTGAGACTGTAAACAAGTACACGTGTCATTACAGGAGGAAGCCAAGTATCACTGGCGAACCGTAGAATGACGAAATAGTGGATTCTCTTCGGTATATAGCGGGAAAGCCCTCTTAACCTACAAACTGTGGACAGCAAGGGGATTCTGTGAATGCACTGGAACTTTCGTGTTGAGGTGAGTGGTTATTTCATGGTTAGTATTTGCAAATCCCGTATTATCGCCGTACCTATCCTCTATCCCCACTTGATTCAGTGATTGATTCGATATCAAGATAATTATAATAAGTCTGATTGGTCGCGTGTATCACTGTCAGACTGTCATCTTCACATTGGTCTGCGGAATTCCACGGTTTTTGAAATATTCTGGGTCATTTTTAGAAGACCAAATGAAAATTTTGTTAAATTTTTAAAAAATAACTTTTTTGTTACCTTGCATTTTGATAGGAGTAGTAAAAACGAAGATCGAGTTCAACTCGTGGCGCGAAAATGTGCATGTCAGGCGTTTACGCATTTTCGCGCCAACGAGTTGAACTCAATCTTCGTTTTTTCCTAGCTCACGAAATAATGGTCTAGGTATATGTTTATGCATAATACCAACGCGTGTGCCGATAGTAACTTCATTTCATAATCGAAATCAGAATTGTATAATAGTTTCAATAGTCGTGAAAATGCGCATTTTCGCGCTAACGAGTTGAACTCAATCTTCGTTTTTCCTAGCTCACGAAATAATGGTCTAGGTATATGTTTATGCATAATACCAACGCGTGTGCCAATAGTAACTTCATTTCATATTCGAAATCAGAATTGTATAATAGTTTCAATATTCGTGACTTAAGTTTATGTATATAATTCAATTCAATCGAGATCTATTTCAGTATACGAGTTTCATTTCTATAGTAAAGTCTATGTATATATATTAATTCAAGCAATATCTAAATCAGTAGACGAGTTTAATTTTTTATAGAAAAGAAACAAAATAAATGTGGTTAATGCTTTTTATTACAGTATACGTTCACATTTCAATCTTCTTGGGTTTTGTTGGCGGATTTTCTTACAAACGCATAATAACAGATGGTGAGCCATTTTTCACTCGATAGAAATGATAAGATCTATTGAATAAATTCTCCTCATTCAAGATACACATCTCTTGCGAGTATGAAAGCATATTAACCATTTTTGACTTATGTTCTAAAGCTAACTAAACCAATAAAGCGCTGGTAAAACACTTTTCACTCTATCTAACTAAACAAATAAGCACTGGTAAAATACATTTTCACTCATTAAAAATAATGACATAAATTGAATAAATTCAACTCTCGCATGATACATATCTCTTCCGAGTGTGAAAGCATAATAACCAATTTTAAAGTTAACTAAACCAAAA
The DNA here is from genome assembly GCA_936440205.1 of Lepidonotus clava. NCBI lineage: Eukaryota > Metazoa > Annelida > Polychaeta > Phyllodocida > Polynoidae > Lepidonotus > Lepidonotus clava. Next base: position 33,231,631 of record OW387145.1, on the reverse strand, counting down.
GCATTGGTTAAAAACATTGTCACTCGTGGTAACTAAACCAATAAAGCAATGGAAAAACACATCTATAAGTATTGATTAAAATCGCTTCAATCAAGATACACATCTCTTCCAAGTCAAGAAGCATAATAACCTTTTAACTTATGTTTTATTAAACCTAACTAAACCAATAAAGTTAACACAACCTCAGCTGAACTCGTATACATTTTCATAAAACTTCCTTGATGTACATTAAGAAAGTAACAAATTTAAATAAGCAGGGAAAACAACATGATAGGATAGTAACAGTCAAGACCTCGATGTACATTAAGAAAGTAACAAATTTAAATATGCAGGAAAAACAGCATGATCAGGTTAGTAACAGTCAAGAGTAAACAACTAAGTTAATAAAATCAGGGGAGCATATTCAGTCAGGTCTCATCTTACAGTGTTACAATTGTACTCTTTAAAGAGAGTAAATCATGCTCGATCTTATTAACATAACTTCTTGGAGAACATTCTTCTCTTAGACTCGTCTCCAGGAGCTCGTGTTTCCCCGCAGTAGATCAACGTCGAGCTCGAACTTATTAACATAACTTCGCGGAGGACATCCTTCACTTATACCGGTCTTCAGGAGGTCGTTTTTCCCAGTAGTAACTCTCTCTATGTCAGTGCCACGTAGGACCTCTTCTACTCGATGGTGCCAACTCGAACTGAGTATCTTCCTAGCGGAATCACGAGAAGGTTTATTTCTTCCAGTCGAGCACTTTCGCTTACTTCTTCGAGTAGATTGTCTAGAGTCGTCTTTGTAGTATAATAACGCTTCTCCACCGGATTGTATTCATTATATAATTCGTAACAATGAAAATATATTCAAGATCATAATACACGTTAAAATCTTGAAAGAAAGGAAACATGTTACTTTTATAATACGAGACAGAAAGAAAAAAGAAAGCTTGAAAATAAATATTAGAAACATTGTGACAATTCGCAAACTTCCTTCTGAAGCTTAGTTCTATACTAAACAAACCATCAAATTGAATTCAATTTCTATAACTGAACTTAACTTGTGATTTGCATACAAATTGTCAGCTTTCTTTAAACTTTGTCCCGAATGTGAAGCTTAGCTCCATAGTGTATAAACATCGAGCTTACTTACAAATATAGGGATTACAATAAACTGGTACAAATCAACGCTCTACTTAGATGAGGCGTTAATTGTTACATCAAATTATTATTCCCTAATGAAAAATAAGTTATTATCTCTTGACTGTTACATACAATGGTAATATCGGTTTCCTAACCAAAGTTATTCTTTATCCTATGTCACAAAACTCGCTTTCATCATTTCTCTTAAAATATATACATGGTGAACAGCTGAGGAAATGTTAACTTCTACTCAAGGAGAAATTTAAGGAAGGTCATCTTGAATAGTATAATTGTATAAACTTCGCGCACTGGCTCGAGCAGTATAGTTGGTTGAACTTATACGTTTTTTTGAAAAAGTAATATGTTTATCATTATCTGATTTAAGTAACTTCTGTTGATTTTCGTTAAAATCTTTATCAATAACTGGCTGGAATAGTCTTTGATCATTTTCACATCTAAAAAAATACCTCTTCACTTTTTTGTCTCTTCCTACCCCGTTCAGGAGACAACTAAAATAATAATCACGAGGTGAAGTAGATGACATGCTTGGCTTCTTTAATTCTAAGCCGATGACAATAAGGCTTATAAATAATGATACATATAAACCGCCTATACTAAGCTTTGTAGGTGTAGGTTTTATAACATCCATGTTTCATATTACAATGTATTCGAACTTAATACAAACACAATTAACATTTCAGTTCACGCAGCTTTTCTTAAGGTAGTTTTCTTTAGATAATACATCATGCATAGACTTGGAATACTGCGATCTTAATATGGGGGTAAAATGTATAACCCCTCTCCCCTTTTTTCTAGAATGAATTCGTTTAACCTTTCTTAATTTTTTCACATAATTGGTTACCAACTCATCATTCTTTACAGTATTGCTTGAAAAAGCGGAAAGTATCTGAGTTAAAGACTTTCCTTTACATTTCTCTAAAACATAATATATAGTGTATTGTCCACACAATGTGGAAAATAAATTTTGAATAGTCTTAGAAGAATATCTGAATTCAGATTTTTTGCTCTGTTTCAAAAAATTAATAAAACCTTTTTTCAAAGGAGGGAGTCCAAAAGAATCAAAATACTCTGGCAGAGCTGCTCTCGACTTAAAGAAAAACGCAACCCAGTGTTCACCAGGTTTTCGACTTTCATGAGTATTTGCAATGAAAGCTGCAGGGTAATGTTGATTTGTTAATTTAGGTAAATTGTTACTTGAAAATATGCCCTGGAAAATATTAGAAGATGCACTCTGTGACAAAAGAACTTCTTGAATCTCAGAACCATACATTTTAAATAGTTCTTACGACTTCAGGTAAATTGGTATCTCCAATTGCTAGCATGCTATCATATTCTAAATAAAATATCATAACAACTCCATGATCCAGAGGAGCTCTCAAGGTAGCTATTACATTAATAGTTCCGCTCTCGCTTAATTCGAAAGTGGGCGAATTTGGACTATTTTTACTCAAATCAAAGCAATATAGGGTAAAACCATTCCTGAACTCAATAGGATTTATAGCAAGTGAATTACTAGAGAAAAGCCTTCCAGTGCCGTATATAAGAGAAAGGTAAGCTTCATAGTACTTTGAAGTAGTAAAATCTACTTTCATCTCATAAAAAGGAGAAATCTCATTATCCCTTTGTATTTTCATTTCAGTAACGCCAAAATTTTGAAAATTGAATGGATTGAAATTATGGCTACCATCAAAAGCGCGAGAATCTACTAAACCAACTATAATTCTCTTAGGTGTTTCAGTATTTGAAACCAAACGTTGTTCCTGTAAAACTGATTTATTCGGTCCGTGAGTAGAATAAGCCATTCCTATCCGTTTAAAAGGAAATTTCAAAAATTTGTCTGGTAAACGCGCTTTCTCCATTTCATTCACAAAAACTTCATCCATAGTTGATCTTTTCACCATAAGCACAGCCTCTTCAATTTCAATTTTATACTGAACATCTCGAGCGGACATTAAACAAAAATTTTCTTCATTTCTAATAAATCTTACTTTCAAACCAACATCTCCAGGAAACTTCCTTTCTTGATTAAAAATATCATTATGAATCTTGCAAATCATTTGAAAGCTTGAACCATATTGTGTCTTTAAAAATCTCTCCATACTTCCATGATTAGTCTCGGCATCAAACCGATCAACCGCCTCAAAATTACCAGTATCTCTATAAAACATGGAGACTTTACCAAAAGAATCTAAGAAGGCTCTATCGTAATTTAGAAGTATTTCCAAGTAAGACTTGTAAGCATACAAGTTATTACTGCTCGTTAAAAACTTACCTCCTAAATATAATTGTACATCTTTAAACATAGCCCCAGATAAATAATTCACAGGGAAAACCTTTGATTCGTTGTGAATGGCCCCTAAAACCCCCTCTTGATTTGCTACTGGAGGTGCAGGAGGTACACCATCAGATTTTAAAATTTTCATCGTTAACTGAAGATAAGTATTACTTAAATCAATAAAATCATTTTTATTTGATTTTATAATAAACTCGAGAGGTCCTCCCTGGCTTAAATTTGTAATAGGATATTCTTTAGAATAGAAACTTGCGCGTGAAGAAACTTCTGTTGGAGGGACAGTGAAGTAATCTAAACTTCCGTCCACGCAAGGGCAAGAATCTTTATGCATTGCCATGATGTAAACTTCTTAGTTCGAATAGATCCAATCTCAAAATACAGTAATCTTACGCTTATTTCTCATGTCAGATTAATCATCAAAAATATCTTTATATTTTACATTTTGTCTATTCCTCCTTCTCCTTTTTCTCTTTGGGCCTGAACTAGTTGATTTTGAAATCCTTTTATTCGGCTTCTTTTCATTCTTTGAATCCTCGTCATCATCTGACATTTCTTCTAGTTTAGATTGAGCAAATTTAAATGCGTCTTTACCGATCTCTCTCATTTGCGCCTTGGCCTCATCTTTTAATACTTGTCGAGGATTTTTTCCTTCTAGCAAACCCTTCACTGCGCTTTTTCCTGCTTGTAGCCCTCTCTTCATAACCTGCTGCTTAACGCTTCTCAAGCCGGTCTTAAGAACAGGTTTAACTAATCGGGGTAGAGTGCGAAGTAAGCCCTTAAAAAGTGATCCAAAAACAGCACCTATACCATAACCTCTCTGGTGTTGATTTCCGATATAAGGGTTATAATAGAAACCATCCCCTTTCTGCTCAGGTCTTGACTCTTGAAAAAAATCTCGAAAATGCTTAACATGGTCATTGCTGCAATACAGTTTCATATGCTGACTTTGACAATCTTTCGTCATTTTTAATTTTGATTTAAATAATTAACATTATAAGCAAAGCTTATCTTACATCAATTTTCGTCTATTAAAAAGGTTACTTATAAGGATCCCAACTATCCCATTTTCGATTAGGTTTCAGTATCCTTCCAAATGAAGATTGTCGCTGAACAGTTTCTTCTCTTTCTGGGGACCTCTCTCGAGGTTTACGACGAGTTTTCTTTTGTTTCTTTGGTTTAGGTTTGTCACCAAAAATGTCTCTCTCATCTTCGGAATCTTCAACATTGGCGCTGAATTTCACAGGGGTTTTCTCTTCTATTTCACCCACATCTATACTCCCTCTTTTGAAGGGGTTAACCAATTCAGGAGTTTTATTTTCTTCGTCAAATGCTCCTGCAAAATCTAATTTTGAATTTTCATCATCATCATCATCATCATTGGTTTCATCCGATTTCATCTTACCTTTAATCCAATCATCATCAACATCATCACCAGATTTCAACTTTTCTTTAATCCAATTGTGTGCCTTCTGCTTTTCTGGTTGAAGTAAAGGTGATGAAGATAATGCTTCCTTTATCTTCATCGCATCGATGTCTTCAAGAGGATACTTTTTAGGTTTCAGAAATTCATCTAAAGACTTCTGATGAACAAAATCGCGTCGAAGTCGGAACGGTTTACCTTTTATCCAAGTTTTAGGTATCTTTATATCGTTTAAAAAATTCCAGAACTCATAAAGTCCAAGAGGTTCTTCTTTATAGGATTTAGATTTTGATAAGAACATCATAAGATCTTTAATATTAGAACCTGGAATAGTTTTTCCTTTCAATATGAGTTGTCCTCTATTATCCCAATAACCTCCATTTTTCAAAACTTTATCTAAAATAAACTTAGCATATGGTTTCTGTGAAACAGAAATACTTTTTAAAATTGGTGATATCATCGAAGAATCATTATGAGTAGAATTAATATCTAAATTTTGTAGTGAAGAACGAGAAGGAGGAGGAGGAGGAGGAACATCGGTATTGAAAATTGGGTATGGTTGTTTATTAAACATGCGTTCTTGCAATAATTCTTTCTGTCTTGATAGAATAGGATTGTCTTTACCTCCATCCTCGCTGAAATTACAACTTTTAAACATGGATAATGGAATAATAACCGATTCTTTAAAAGAAGCCATGTTAGTAAATACGTTTAATTCCAAAAACTAACTGCGAACTGAAAATGCTTGTTTATCTTAAAGAAATTAGCTTCACTACATCAGCACTACAATAAATTCTGAATAATAGCCCCCAATGCTGGGATGAGGAATGGAAGAAAACCTCCATTCTGCTTCAAAACTGATTTTCGTTCCTTCACAGTTATTTTCGGCTTCACAATCTTTCTTAAAGTATCTTTATATTTCTTCAGTTTAACAAATTCAGCTTTCTTTAATGAAACATTACCCCTTAATACATTATAAACTGAATCGCAAATAGCATATATTTCATCTGGACTTGCTGATTCCAAAAGTCTGTTACGTTTCTTAGCATTATTTTTTGAATTGCACAATAAAGCTAAGAAATGCTTATGTCTGTGAGCATATTTTTTCTTAGAAATTTTCTTCTTCTTATTAGGAGCTCGTTCAGAACCTGAATTCTGAGTTTTTTTCCGGTTAACTTCTTTATTATATTCCATTTTTACGCTAGTAAAATAATAATACCATGATTACTAGTCTTATCTCAGGAATATTTAAATGCTTAATTTACTTAACGTTCTGAGGTATGAAAACGTGTTGAACATTGCCGAATAAATTTGAGCGGAACATGGCATTTCTAGGAGTTTGTTGGTGACCATCAATAAACAAATAACCATGAGGTCTATCAACAGCATGCGAAAATATATTCACAAAACAGCGTTGATTCTTAGGCATTAATCTTCTTCCTAGAGTATAAGCTATAGTTTGATCTAAAGGAGAATTAAAAATGCAAAGATAAGTAGCATTTTTTGTAAAATTCTTGCGCTCCTTACCTTCATGAAATAAATTCTGAGAAATAAAAATAATACTTATGTTTTCATGATGAGTGCGTTTAGTAAAAAATTCAGTTATCAACTTATTATTACCACACTCATGCATTAAATCATCAAAAACTGCAAGCCCGCACTTGCTAGGATCGATTAAATCATCGAAGGATTCTGGCAATCCCTGGTGAAATTTTACATTCTTAGTTGATAAAAATGGATCGCGAGGAAAAGTCTCGCCATAGAACCAAAGAATATAATCAAAATTATTGTCAATTACTCTACCGCTATTTTTCAAAAGATCAATTACAAAAGAGGTTTTCCCTGAATTACTAGGTCCTGCTATAATAGAGGAAAAAGGTGTCTTCAGTCTAGCATCGAAGACCTTAAATTGTTCTTCGCTTGTCATGTCTGAGCACTGTTATATTAGCTATAAATAAGTCATGTCAAAAATAAATATCATGAATCTTAACACTATTTCTAAGTTGAAATAACTCTCGCTAACTCTTTAGCATAAGCTCCGCCACGTAATATTTCATTATCTTTATCCAGCAAAACGTAAGTAAATGGTTTAGTATGGAGCACAAAAGCTATTTGAAAAACTTCTTGTTTCCAATTGGATAAGAAACCTCTGTTAAAAGTTTTTCTATATTTAGTTAATCTAACTTTATCTCCTACTTTTAATTTTGAATCTAACTTATTTGTGAAAAGGAAATCTTTATATTGTTTCTGCCATAAATCAGCCTCGTTACTTTTATTTACTTCAGAAGGACTTAAACCCAATGAGCGATGTTTTGAACGATTATAACTATAAACTATGTCCTGAAGAACATTATAATATTTCTTTGTATTACTAGCTTTCATATACTTAAATAACTTATTTTTGTAAGTTCTTATAAACCTTTCTACAATGGCGCATTTCGGATCCTGCGAAGTTGAAAATTGGTGAATTCCATTTTTCTTTAAATATTGTGCGAATATTCCTTTGAATTCAGAACCTAAATCACACTGAAGTAATCTAGGTTTTGTTTTAGCTCTCTTCAATATCTTAGTGAAGGCCTTAATGGTTTCAGAAGCCATCTTGGTTTTCATAGGTTCAACATAAGCATATCTTGAGAAACAATCAATTACAGCTAGAATATTGGTATAACCTTCATTATAATCTCTTAATTGAGGTAATACCATGAGATCTATCTGCCACTGATCATTTAATCCTCGTACAATTATTTTTCTACGAACAAAATTCTTTTGAACCGGCTTGAAAGAAGTGTAAATTTTACTATTCTGGAGAAATGTTTTAACATCCTTCAAAGTAGTTTTAGCATTGATCAACTTAGCAGCCTGGTATAATTTATTTATAGAAGAAAAAGATGCTGGATGTTTAGGATTAAAATAAATAGATATCAAAAGATCATAAATGCTTCTCTTCGGAGTAGACATGATACTAGTAATCACAAGAAATGATCAACTTCAACTATAAAAACAACACACAGAAAATCTTGAAAACAACACACACACACACAATATCGTTAACAGAAACACTAGATCCACACAGAAAACCTCAACACAACTTAGATTCAAGACTACTAAACTGCAAACACGAGCAAATAAAGCAATCACACATCAAATGAAATAAACCCATGCTGTAACTATGAAACAAACGCGTTAAATCCCTAATCTATATATGCACATTATAAACAACTCGAATTCAAAAAGCAACAACTTGAAATAGAGTGCTTATCTAAGCTTCATACAAACCGGTTATCCGTAGCATATAATCGCAATAAACACTCGCATTCAATATTATTAAACCTAGAATTTGAGGTAATTACTTCGGTTATCCAGAAGCAGCAATACAGAGAAATAAAATTCTCAATATCGACTTAGTAAATAAATATAAATATAAAGTAAGTAAGTAAATTAAATAAAGATTAATATTCTCGCTTCTCTCAATACGCTTAGTTTATTTTATAAATAAACCTAAATATTAGTAGACTAATATTCTCGCATTGAATATAATATGTCATAATCAAACTAGTTAGAAATGAACAAAGTCTTTAACTCAGCCTCATTAGCTATCAACTTAAGCGGTAAAAGCAAACCTAAACTAGTTAACTCAGAATTTGTAGATTTGTTTTTAGCTCTAATTGAATTTCTACTTCTTGTCTGTCTGCTGGTAGCAGGTTTCAGTTTCTGTTTAGTTTTTTGAACTCTTGGCTTGGAAATCTTATCTTTAATCTGTACTTTTGCTCTAGATCTTCGAACTGTCTTATTATCTTTGCAGTTCTTAATATTAGCTTCCTCCATATTTACTTTTGGAACTGAAGTAGATGGCGGCTTTTGCAGAAAAAGATTATCATCACTCGAAACTATATCTTCCTCCCCAGATGTTATTACCTTAACACTACTCTTATCATCATCTTCCCCAGAAAGTGCGTTATTATCATTACAACTATCTTCCTGTGCAAGATATTTAGATATGCTATTCTGTGCGTATTTCTCTTTCTCCTTTAAATGCTTTTTATGACAAGATTTACATCTAAGCTGATCTTCGGTAAAAGCTTGTGCCTTTTCATATGGTTTGTGGCATCGAATACATTCACGAAACATTGATTTTCCGCATGGTAAACAGTATTTTTTACCTTCTACTAGGGGATCATCTACACCCCCGCACCAGCAGCATGGAAGTGACATTATTAATAATAGAAAAAGTGAAATGGTTATTATTAGTTCAATTTAAACCCGCTCAGTACTATTTTAAATAAATCCTTATCACATGGATATTTAAGCTAGCTATATATTCCGACTTCTTCGAGGGCTTGATAAAGAACCTAATCTCAGAGATATTTTTCAGCTAACAACCTAATCTTGAATCATTAAAGTTCTTGCGTATCATCATCATCATCGCTAGAAAGAAGACGCTTATCCATACAAGCTTTCTTATTCTTAGAAGGATTTTTCTTCTTACTTGATTCTTCTTCACTACAACTCTCACTTGAAATCGAGGTATTTTTTTCCTTTTCTAATTGACTGTCTATCTTCCTAATTCTTCTGTCTAGTTTGTTTTTTATAGAAAATAATTCTGTGAACTCTTGTTTACTCAATGTGAAATTCTTAGACTTTAGCATATCATTAAAATGAAGGTAGATCTGACCTCTGAAAACTGTAATATCAATTCTCTTTCTTCTTCCAAAAGCGAGTGTATAATGACGGTGAGACATCTTCGCAAACTTCTCCATCTTAAGTTAACACTGATCACTGAATACAGGAACTTATCGTAGCAGCTTATAGTTCTGATCCAATCACAGACTAATTTCTTCGTGAAACTCGAATTAGTCGTCTGCTTAAGTCAGGTATCTTGAAATAATCTTTTACGTTTATTTCTTTTATTTATTCTATCTATTTCGTAATTTCCATAAGCAAAAGAGCTTATTCCATCAGAACAAAGCCAGCGTTTGTCTTCAAAAGGAGATAAAGCCAATTTGTTTTCTTTAACTGTATATACCTGATGTTTGAAACTTCGGATAGTATCATATTTTACAAAAGATCTCGAACAATGAAATAAGCATTCTTTAAACTGATCATGATGGAGGTTCTGAACAGTTGTTCTCTTAATTCCTTTAACCCTTTTAATAACTTCTCCTGAACTCAGTACAAAGGAATACATTTTAGGTCTTAATGCAATAAATTCTAATATTCTATTTCCTGCAGCTTCGTCTTTGAATTTTCCTAAAACTTTCAAATTATCCAAAGAATAAAATTCGTTTTTCTCATCTAAATTAGAAAAATCAAAATAATGTCTTATCTTGTAAAGGAGATCTGAAAAACGTTTGTTATCTATAAAATAAATCAAAGAATCGGTATCACTATATAAAAGTTGAATTGATTTCAAGTCGAATGTTTCCAACATAACATTATAATGAAAATTAAACATGTGCATCTTAGATAAATCTAGAATAGTAAAGCCTATATAAACAGGTTTATCCAAATCAACTATAGGGTTCTTATACTGTATACCGACAAAATTAGGATCAAAAGCGTGTAAAGAATGAAAAGTTGGTTTTTTTATTAATGAAGCACACCTAGCTTCACTTGATGTCAAAACCATCTTCATCCGCCTCTTAACATTTTCCATGCATTTACCGAAAGTAGAGTTGTTCATAAGCTTAAAGAATTCTTTATCGAAATCAGAAGTAGCTTCCTTTCTTTTTTGATTATTGAATTCTATATATGGTTTCATCCAACAAGCCTGTTTGAAAGAGACAACGCGGTGAATCTCGAGTATTATTAAACCTAATTGAAGATAAAGTTTTAAAGTTCTATAGTGGATGATATATTTCTCCTTCCTAGTCACAGTTGAAATTAATTTAAGTGGACTTTCTTTATATTTCATCTCAAATTCTCTCAACACAAATTTAGCATATGGAGAAAGTTGGTTGTATTGTATAGATATTTTCTCGGGACCTAAAGGAAACATGTCATGATAATCATGCAAGTAAGATGGATAATCTAAAGTAACTTCTAAAATATAACCCACAGGAGCATCATCAGAAATCTTAGAAACGTCAAAAGATGAATATTCTTGCGGGTTCACCCAACAGAAATCTTTGAAAGGTAGGGGCTGAATCATAGCATAACCGTACAAATTATTACAGTCATAGTAAACTATATGCTGATCTTTATTCTCAACTTTGGCATATCTATGAACTACATTTGTCATACCGCCTCGTATACCATTCTCAAAAAAATTAAACATATCAATTTCATGGATCAATTCAAGATGAACTTTAGTATGTTTCAACATAGCATCATAACTGAGAGCAGGAGCTGTTAGATATTTTGCAGGATCTAAACCGTAATATTCTAATGCTTTTTCCCTGAAAGATTCGAACACATCTGCTAGCAATAAAACATCTATCTTTAAATAAAGTTGCAAATAGTCCTTAATACTTTTACAGTTAAATTTTAAAAACATTGATAAAGCATGTTCATATTCTGACATAGTTATATTCTTATTAGCTATGGAATTAAAAAAATCCTCTCGAGGCGGAAGTCTCTTCTCCTTTAGTTTTGACCAAGAATCTATATAATCGTAGCACATAACGCCTTTCCGAATAACATAAGGCAAAAGCTCTTTATTTGGGAAAAACTTTCTAGTTTCTTTTAAATCGTTTTGATTTTTCTTTGCTAATAAGTTAGCTAAATTTGATAAAGAATTTGGTAGAAACTGAAAAGAATCAATAAACACGAAGTTATCAAGAAAGATCGATAAAAACTTTTCTGATGTTCTTGGTATTACATGAATATCTAACTCTTTGAGATATCTATGTATAAACTTGACAATAAAATGCAAATCATAATTCATTGCATTATGCATAACTATAGGTATTTTAAATTTGGAAAAAACAATTGAACTATAAACAAGATTGCATGTATTGCAACAGTAGTTAACATCTCTTCCCTTCCCCTCTCTTCCCAAGTGCGAATGATCAATAACTTTTCTCACATTAACATCTCTGAATGAGGTGCCGCAGAGGTAGCATGAATGTTGCGAACTAAGATGAGCTATGTCTCTTGAAGTTAACTCAAGAGGTGATCTGTTATTATCAAAAATATAAGATATTTCAGCTCTCATATTATATATATAAGCTAGAAATCTCTGGATGACTAATGGTCCTACATAAAGAAAAGGCGGTCTTGAATATTCGCTATATTTAGATAGTAGGATAGCTCCTACTGCATTTAAAGTATGCTTTGTTTTCAATGTGCTCTTGCCCTTGGGTGTATTCAAAGTTTCATTGTAAGTCTCGAAATCAGCATAAATAATAAAATGATTTTTAATTTGTTTAGAAATATTATTAAACTTTAGTTTAGATCCTCTGAGAGGTAATCGGTAAGACTGTCCAGTATATATATTACTAGTACAATTTAGAGTCTGATGAAGCTGATGTGAAATCTTAGAATTGAAGGAAACTAGACATTTAGGACAAAAAAACCTCGATCTCTTCCAGAAAAATGGAGTAATAAAAGAATCAAGATTTCTTATCAACATATAATGACTCTCGTATAAAAGAAGATTAACGTGTTTGCGATGATGATTTTCATTAAAATTAGTAGAAATATACATAGGGTAAGGTAAAAACTTGCCAAGCTTATCTTGGAAAAGCCCGAAAACATTAATAGTTAAATCATTATTTTTCTCGAACTTAACTACCTCACTTAACTTTGTAGGAAAAGAAATACCTTTCAAATCAAAACTTTGCACCAAATCAAGATAAGAAGTGAACCTTCTAGGATTTGAACATCTCTTAAAAGCAGCCATAACAGAATATAAAAAGCATCTTTGATCCTTACAAGGTATATTTAAGATAGAATGCTTCAAAGAAATCGGAAGTTTTAAAGAAGAGCAGCCCCCAAAAGGATTACACTTAAAAATAGATAAACGTAAAGAAATAATCTCTTTCAAAAACCAACCTGATCCCATTTGAATAAAACAATCGAAAAAAGCTAAAACTACTCTCTTAGCATGGGCTAAATCTCTCTTAATAGAATGAAAAGTTAAAACTTGAATCATTGGACTATGAAACCAAGGTTTAGTTTCAAAATAGGTCTCTCTCTCCATATGAAATTTACCAAGTAAAACATGTAGAGATAATTGAAATTTAATACCGCCATGAACAGAAAGCGCTTTACTTATTTTTCTAATCAAAACTTTAGACTTTAAATGCAGGAATAACTCAGCATCTATACAGTCATCAGGAATCAAATCATAATAGACAACTAGATCACCTAGTGCCTTCTGTTTCTTTGGAAAAAGTTTCTTCATTCCTCAGAAACCTTCCTGAAATGTAAAATAAGTATAACTACGCCATATTCAAAGCGAACAAGATTTCCATCATCGGTTCTAATACTAATTTCTATTTCCTGTAACTTATCATAAGCCAATTTCTTATACAGAGGATTAGTATAAGTCATCTTTATATAATCTCCAAATTTACCTCGAGCTCTAACGGTTCGCAGCAGCTTAGTTGTAATATTGCCTACGTATTCAAAATCTACAATATTCGAATATATATACAGATTTGAAGTTTCTGTTGGAAAAACTGGAACTCCATGCCCGATATATTCTATTCCAAACTGAGGTCGTAAGAGATTATCATAAGATCCATGATCATTTAAACTCAAAACTGCATTAACACCTTCAATAGAATCATAAGGTTGCTTTTTAAACAAGCGAGGTCCTTGAAATTCAATTACATTATTTTCATGATTTATAATGCCCTCGCAATTACTTAAACGAAGAACTCTGGCTAAATATTCTGATATAAATACTCTATCACCAGCTCCAAGATATAAAGTGCATATCAAATTTTGCTCATCTGTTTTAATATGAGTGTGTCTTTTATAGTTAATATAACCAGGATAATTCTTAATCAGATCCTGGTCTATATCACTGAAACGATCGTTTATTTCTTTAATTAAATCTTGCATTCTATAATTACCAAATTTGTGTACAAAAACTCTTGTAGCAGTTTTATACGAATCTCGATAAACCTGTTCATAAGCATTAGTAATTTGTTTAAGAGAAGGATCCTTCAACCGAAAAATTTCTCTAACTAAAACAATAGTCCTATCTTGCTCAGGATGCTTATTAACATTGTACCACGATTTAGGAAAATCAACTTCTGCTAAAGCTACCTCCCAATAACCTTTGCATTCTAAAGGAATAGGAAGTTGGGTAACAAAAGAGCTTGTCTTATTTTCTCTATTTGGATGAGGAACATTAGAAACTAGCGTATATAAAAAACCGCTTGACTTTCTGTCAGCTGCCATTCTTATCAAAATCAAATCAACTCGTGAAAAAGCACTCAATCACAAGAATATTAATTCATGCAGGTGATTATTTAAGAATTTAAACTCCCATTGCGACTCTTATAATACTCAGCATGTGATAAAAATTCTCTCTTGCATGCTGCTCGACTCAAAGGGTTTATTAAAGGGTTTCCTTCAAACCAAAGAGTCTTGCAATGCGGACAAGGAGTATAGCGTCGCATAGATCGAGCAAAGAAATCACTGAAACATGTTTCATCATGAATAGGACGTGCGCAACATCTCAAATAAACAACTGGAGTATCGGGTCCTTTATAATTAAACCTTATTGAAGTTTGACAAACTATACAAGGCAGATTGTACTCAGAAAAAATCAGATTGCGATAACGAGAAACATCGCGAATTTTCTTAGCTAGAGCTCTTAAACTTCTTCCCTCATGAAAATTTGTTAGGTTACCCAACTTAATTACATCATGATCAGAAGAAATAATATAATCAGATATTGATCTTATAATAGACTTTGTAAAAACATCATGAATACCGAAATACAAAACTCCCATTCTTAAAGCTTTCATTAAACTTTTCCTATCACTCCACATATTTTCCAAAATATATTCTAAAATCATATTACAATGAAAAAAAGAGGCGAAAAAAATAAGTGAACCATAATCATAAGTCTTAAACCCCTTCTTGATTTGGTGCGAAGTTTTCTCATCATCTGACATTAGTTCTATCAAGTTCAGCGCGTCTTCTTCACTCAAATAAGGTTGTGCAGGAATTTCAATTGTAAGAGGAATTTCAATATCTCCAGAATAAAAAGACACCATAGCCGAAAAATAGAGACATCTCATCATAAGCAAGCGAAAACCCTCATCTAGCTTCATCATGGTTTAACTGCGACTAAATATTCAAATACTCACAGATCCGAATTGAATCCTATAAGATAAATAATTTTTCAACAAAATTAATAAAGAAATGCAATAAGTTGAACATGTTCTTATTGTCGTCTAAGCTTGATATTTCCTAGAAATGATAGAATAAGACCTTATAGGTGGAGGAATAAAAATGTGCCTTTTAGGATCATAATCAGAATGTTTTCTCAGAATATGCAAACGTGAAACAGCTAAAGTTGAAAACCCTTTACGACAATAAGAACAAATAACTAGTTTTTTGCTTTCGGTCCTCTTTTGTCTTTTGTTGCTTTAGAAAGAGCTTGTGCACAATGCAAAGGACAGCTTGAACAGGATTCCATATTAGATGGAAGCAGATTATTCTGAAGCACTTCTGCATGCTTCCTCAATCTATCTGAAATTTCAATAAATTTTTTTAAATTTGCTTCTATTTTATCAGTTTGATCCTGATATCTTATCGAGTAAGGAGAAAAATCTTTTAGTTTTTTACCACTTTCTGAAATATTTACTTCGATGTTCTTCTCTGACTTATTTGATGAACAATGTGCATCATTTACAAAAGAACCTTTATTTGAAGCAGATGCGTGATCTGAAGAAACCTTCAGAGTTTCCTTCAGCCTATTTAATTCCGTTAGAAAATCGTTACTATCCTTTGCTTTATTTTCATCAATTTTTTCCTCATATTCATCTGTGTCCGATAAAGAGAGATCCCTAGAGAGGCTATAATCACTAACCTGTTTCACTGAACTGTTTACACAACTAGCAGATGGTTTTTTAACTACTGAAGGACGCTTTTTTCTTTTAGAGGGTAATGTGCGTCGTGAATCTGTTAACTCAGCTTCAGAATCTGAAGAGTCGGTTGAAGTGATAACTTCATTACTTTTAAACTTTCTGTCTAATTTTCTTTTCTTAGATAAAGTACCATTAAATCTGCTTACTGTTTTAGTTCCCTTACTACTTTTATAAGAATCATGAAATTTAGTTAATTTGTGATATTTCAAGTCAGTTTCAATAAACTTATTCTCGCTCTTAGACCACTGAATTACTAAAGGCGTACCGTGTTTAAAAAGACTCGTACAAGGAGAAAAATGACATGATCTCCCATCTCCAGTATAAACTAGAATGCCAATCTTGAGAATATCAACAAGATTCTGCAATAGAGTACTTTGATGCGATCGAAGATCGAGCCGTAATCTCTCATCATCATTTGACAAAATAAAATAAGCATAATTCCTAGTAGAAGAGTTTCCTTTCAAAACTGAAAGAAGAGCGGCCTTCAACTCCTCTCTGAAAATAGTAAATTGGCTATCCTTAGAGCTATCTTTCAGAGAGATATAACTGAAATGAAAGGGATGTTCGAAATTTGTCTTAACACTCTCCCAAAACTCGCTGTTTTCAGAATGAGCAGTTGTTAAGAAACTAACTATAGTTTTAATCAAGTTGTCTAGCACAGAAGTCATGTTTGAAAATTATCAAGATAGCATAACCTGATATTGTCACAAAAGTTGCAAAAGTCAGAAACGTTGCTAGTCAAGCAACTTCCTCTAAAAGTATGAGAAAAAGTGAGAACAGTACTTTCACCCTTTATCTTAATACGCAAACTAGAAAAATAAAAATCTGAATTCACAAAAGGTAACCACACTGAATCGGAAGAATTTGATTCTTTTATTTCAAAGTCGTATATGTTCGAAAATGTTTCTATAATCTTTAAGCTAAATACTTTAAAACTGATCTTCTTCTGCACCAATATTTGAAAAGTAATTTGAATATTCTTTGGAAACATATAAACTGAAAGCAAATCCTCGACACAAAATTGTTTTATAAATTCACAAACTTCTTCAGCTAATAATGTAAGATTTCTGAAAAAAAATAAAAAATTCCTCCTCAAATAAATCGAACAAAAACCATTTCTTGTTAACTTTATAGTATAAGCTCCTTTCTTATATGTTAAAGATCCTCTATACAGATAAGAACCCGAATCTCTTGTGTAAGCATGAATTTTGTTCAAATCGAAATTAATCTTAGGAGTATATATCAAACCAAAAATAGCCAAATTCACACTATAACTGATCTGCATTTACTTTATATAATAGTATAATATGAGTTAATATAAAAATCACACCAAACCCTATTTAAGCGACAAACAAAATCAAATAAGATGCTAAGCTCGCATAACCCCTAATCTGAAAGAAGGGTGTCTCATTAGTATAAGGTATATCTGAGAAACATTTATGAAAAATTCTGCATATGAAGCCAAAAATTCAGTTGGTTCTGACAAGAACTGCCAAGGTGTAATATCGCAATAATCCAATATCCTTCTAGTTAAATTCTGTATTTGGCGCCTCGTAATCATATGCTCATATTTGAAGAAAACGCTATAACCCCTCTTGTAGCGAAATTTTGGTAGGTAAACTACGCAATCTCTACATCTACACATCCACCTCCTAGGAGCTTCATTCCCATTTGCTTTAAAATACTTATAGAAATAGAATCTCCTTTTCATTTTACATTGTGCAGTAGAAATATGATATTTCTTTATACTTAGAGGAAGAGATATCGGATTTGTATCAATCTAATCTAAATTCGCTATCTCCTCCTCATAAATAACAAAGAAACCAATATGATGTCTAAGCAACAGAACAAAAGAAGTCAGAAAAGCGGACTTGGTAAAATCAGAATATTGAGCGTGTTCAAAAGATAAGATTTCCTCTTTCAGAGTTTCTGGAATATCTAAACTGATGATATCTTCACTTGTTATTTTTCTATTTAAATTTAAAATAGTCTCTATGCATAAATCTTTTAAAGTAAACTCATCTAATTTTAAAATCAATTCTCGAACGAACGAAACGGCTTTATCAATCTCTTCTAAAGTTATAAAAGTGCGCGAAGGATAAGCCGAACGTAACAATTTCATAGAAACTGTATCCTCGAGAGTTCTATTTATTGCTGAACAAAAAAAACAAGAACAATATAGCTGCGAATCTAAAACTTTCTCAAAATAAAGTGTTACTGACATTTGAAAACTTACCGAGTATCTGAATCTGAAAATAACTGAAAATAAGCAAACTTGTAGTTAGACCTAACACTGAAACAGCGTCATGTTTGCTAATCTTGCAGTTGATAGTAGTATCGTGTAAAATTAATCGGGCGGAAAGCATTAGAAGATAAGTCAATCTCTGTTTACAACTACGCCAATCAATTTCACTTCACGAAACCCAGAGGGAAAAAGAACGAAACTCAGAGAATTGCTTGAAGGGAGCTCAGTCATGTCTGGAAGACGAAGCACAATGTATCTGATGGTACTTTACTTTTACCTGCTTATTCACCTCCAATTCTCATCTGGCTGTACAGTAGAAGAAGACTGTACAAAAACCTCGACACCAGCAACACTGGGATGCGATTGCGTCCCACAAAACGTGGATATGGCGACTATTAGTACTGTTCACCTAGACCTGAACGCTTTTGGAATTGTCTCAGATACTGATCCGGATACAGAAATTCGCTATAACATTGGAGTATTCCCATATCTGAAGACGATAGAAAAAGGAAGCTTTGTCTTCCTTTGTGAAAGTGGAATTTGCAGGTAAGTTTGAACTTTGATATGAACTTATTAAATCTAAATTGTAGTTTTATATCGGCTTAAAATTGAAAGTTGAAACAACTTCATCAGCGACAGATTGAAATGGCGCGACCCAGGCCCGCGCTCCTACTATTTTCAGTTCCAAAATAGATTTTAAGATTTTCTGGATCCGATCGTGTTCATATCCTAATTCTCTGACTTAACTTAATTTTAGGAAATCAAGAATAAAAATCCAAAGACGTAGTGATGAAACGAAGCTGTCTACTGTCACTACTGGGCGCCTTCTTACTAACAGAAATCTCCAAACAGAAAAGTTAGCTAAATCAGCAATACAAACAACACAGGCGTACATTAAAATAACCACATACTCCGCTTACCAAAAGATTAGTTCAGATCCCTTCACTACGCAGACCCAT
Source organism: Lepidonotus clava (assembly GCA_936440205.1). Classification (NCBI taxonomy): domain Eukaryota; kingdom Metazoa; phylum Annelida; class Polychaeta; order Phyllodocida; family Polynoidae; genus Lepidonotus; species Lepidonotus clava. The sequence goes on along the minus strand of OW387145.1, from coordinate 33,212,517 downwards.
TTAACAAGTAATCACTTTAGCACCCAAACACTAACAGATACTAGTGATGGTTCAGATCCCTTCACTACGAAGGCACATTTTAGCACCCAGACACTAACAGATAGTACTGATAGTTCAAATCCCATCACTACGCAAACATATATGAGTTCTAATAAACACTTTTCAACACATACACTAACAGATTACTTTACCTCAGAAAAACTGAATCATAAGGAAAAATACATGTCGACACTAACCGAACCAGAATCAACCTCAAAGCTAACATTTGAACAAACCTCGACTGAAAATCCTCTTAAAAATTACTCTACAGAAAGAAAATTAAACTATAATACTGAAAGCACAACCATGCAACCAGAAACTAGCTTAGCTCCGCTTATCGTTAGCACTGAAACTAATAAAAATACGCTTAATGAAAACTCTACTACAAGCAGCGCACCCACTGACATAACCTCGAGCGAAAATATAATAAAATCGATCCAAACATCTGCACATACTACTCAAGTCACAACTAGTAACCCTTATATTGGAAACGAAAGAGAAACTGTTGGGGCCGACAATACTAACCCTCCATTAACACAAAATATTGAAACAACACAAAACACCCCTCAGTATACTAACACGCCCGCAGAAGAAACAAGCCTAACGATAATTGAGCTACAAGAAAAAAGCACGTGCGTACCTGAAATACTTAAAATTTATTATTTGCTTAACTACTAACATCCAAAAGAAAATACAGAAAATAAACACGATGAAAATTTCAAATACATGAAGCTTTCACCAAAACTTTGAAATAAATAAAAGTAACTGAACTCTTAATGTTTCTTTTGAAACAGCACAAGAAACATAAGCTTAACTACTGAGGGTGAGCTCCTCACATCAGAAGCCGCTACTGCTAGCTGGGAAGAAACAAGTTCAAGTCTGACTACAGAACCTGAAAACGAGTAAGATTAATTTTCACGATTTAACTAACAGGCTCAATAATTTAATTCATAAAATAATAACTAATAGAACACAGCTGAACGAAGTTGTAATACAAAATAAACTTCATTCAAACAAAAGAAGTTTTAGTCGAGAGTCTCATTTAAAATTAATTACCAAGAAACCTCGTCCAGAAATTCTTCTATTTCCTCTACACTCGACTTAAAAGTAATAAGATGAATTTCTCATTTCAGGGAAAGTGAAAAACCATGGCGAGACGCTGTAATCGTAGTCCTGGCTTTGACTTCAATAATGCTTATCATCGCTATCATCTGCCTCTACTTACGACGCAAGAAGAAACTCTCTATGCAAAATAATCCAATATATAGACGAACAACAACCAGCATATCAAGCTTGGAACTAGACTCTATCATATGAACACTGACCACCAGAACTAAAAATAACACATGATCATCATTTACTCACTTAGAACTATATAAATACTATTTAAATGTATCGTGTATAATCCCAAAGCAAGCTCTTATAATAAATTCAGGAAGAAATCATTTTCCTGCATTCATTTTTAAAAATTTACCTTGAAATAATCTGAATCCTTACTCCCTTGCAATATGCTGCCCGCGATTGAAAGATATTTTCTAAGTCCGCACTAGAAAGCGAACTTAGTAGATGAGCTGAAGGCAAAGTGTGCGCACAATGAAAACCGCAAAGCTTATATAGTGCGAACCGAATTAGCTGTTGCCCAATAAGAAAACACATTTAAAGAAGAGCGCATATTAATCTGAAGGCGTCCTAGAGGTACTGAAAGGTTATATTTGTCACAAGCACACTCAGAACATACGAACTAAGAAAAAGCACCCCTCAGAACCTCCCAAAATATGCATGTAACTATTCTAAATAATGCTAATATGAATATTTTAAATGGTCAACTGAAGTCACCTAGAAAAGAACGAATCGCATAAGAGATATTCATGCTAATAATGCTCGTGCACATAATGCATCCCAAATATGGAAAAGCCATCAAATGTGACAAAGACACTCACACCAACAAAGATGCAACAAGCACCTCCTAACACATGCAGGCAGGACCCTGGCCATCCAGGGTAGGTTAACCCTAACTAGGACGCTCTGCTCACCGGTATATTCCGTATTGCGTATTTCACATTTCCCCACTTGAGCATGATAGACATAGTAACAGTAGCGCAGATTTGGTCTCAACTTTCTCAATCTGTTACAACTTAATATGAAAATGATTAGCTTTTAAATATAAACATCTCTTGTATTAAACCAATCGGTTAAGCTCGCACTAGAAAAGAAATTCAAAAGTTTGCCTGCGGATTTTACTCTCGTACCCTGGGTTCAGGACCGGTGTCTGGGTGTTTCCCCTGCGAATAATGTCACTCCAGAACATTATCGTCTGCACGTCCCAGACAGATGACCTAGAAAATCTAGATCTGTGTCAAAGTTCTATATATTGCTTAACCCAGAGGAATAAAACAGACACATTCATATTCGCCAATACGCATAAAATTAAAATAAAAAGATTAAACATGAAGCATTTCCCTCTTACAAACTAAATATAAAAACGTAGTATTTCAAATAAAGCAATGAAAACTGTGCTGAACTTGTCAATTCCGAGCAAAATCAGACTATGCATAACATTTCAATTATCTTCGAGAATAAAACTTTCAAATTATCTCGAATTCGCTTTCATTTTACAAAAACTGGAAACTTTTAGTCTAAAGACAAAGTCCTTTGTGAAGTAAGCAAGACAAGCTGATTTATTAGCGTCTGCTTTTGGATAGACGATAAAGAACCTCGAAACTCTGAGCAAAAACCAGTGTTACTTCCGGCCTAAATACCGCAACATCACCACGTTCGGACAAAGTAGTAAACCGATGAAGTGCAGCTGTTGACATCAGGGACGCTCATAATTTAAGGCGGAACTTGAGAGCCTAGGGGGTAACTCGGTCTCAACCATGTCTGGATGTGTGTACCAAAAGTGAAAGAAATAGATCTGTTTTCAGCTCTAAACGCGTGGAATGAGTGAGAAAATTTCATGCAAAATAGGTGTGAAATTTGTCACTTTACTCAAAATAGGTAAGAAATTTTGATGAAATGTTTGCAATGATGTGGAAAACTGCTTAGCAGATTTCATTCTTTGTAGAATTATGTTATATATATATATATATTTTAAGAATAAAACCTAATGAGTACCGTATTAATGGATTTCTAAATCCCTTCAATATAAGTATGTTTTACAAAAATAGGACTCTCTCAAAATATTCTAGTTTTCCAGCCCCACAACACACATAGACATCTGGACACCGAAGATGGGAAGTTACCTCCTACGCTTGTGAGTTGCTCTCATCACGTTCCGAGCTCGAGGCGTTCACTTATTCCAAGAACTGTGCATTTCTTAACACTAGTAGAAGACCTCTCTTGTTTCAAAATAAACTCAACCACGTCTAATCTATGCATAAGTCTTAAAACTTTTAATAAGTTATTTAAATCTGAATCAGATTTTAGTTGAATAGCCTTTAAAACTTCATAAGCGCGATGGAATCTGGGCTGATTTGCGCTATAAACAATACTATCTATTTCGGTGAAAGAAATAGATAGATGAACCGCTAAATCTAACCAGTCTGAACATAGCCTTTCAGATAACTTTAAAAATAAAATCTGAATAGTTTCGTTAGATATGAGAAACACATTTTTATCATGATCCAGTATAAAACTTAAAACAATTTCCTTAAGGTCTTCACGATGTATTTGTGTAAGAGCTGAAAGTAAATCGTTTAAATAATAATCTTTATCAACTCTGCTCCACCATAAATTCAACATATGAAGTATATTTGAGAGTAACAACGAAGCTCTATCTCTACCGCGAATTCTAAAGAACTCCTTACTGTCTAATTCTAAATATATTGCTAGTTTTTCCCAATCACAATATAACTTATCCGCAATAGAATATAAAATTTCATCAGAAAAAAGACAAAAATCTTGAGCACTCATATTTCTTGAACTCAAGTAAAGCTTCGTCAAATAATAATCTGCGTCAATGATGAATAGGCTTCTCCAGGAAAAGCTTTCCCTATTTTGAACTGTTACTCATCACAAGGGTATTTCTAGGTCTGTAGAAGCGCGCCGTAAAACTCCTAACAGAAATTCCCTGAGATAAAAATGGTCTTAGAAAATAAGCAGCAGGAGAAACTCCCCTGAGATAAAGACGGACTTAGAAAATATGCGGCAGGAGAAACTACCCTGAGATAAAGTTGGACTTAGAAAATGAGCAGCAGGAGAAACTCTTCTGAGATAAACATAAACTTAGAAAATAAAATTTTACTTACAAAATAAGCAAAAGGTAAAATTCCTATAAGGTTAATATTTTCATGAGCCTGGTAATCTCAAATGCATTTCCCCGAACTAAAATAAATAAAGCCTAAAATTATAAGAACTGAAACTCCATTTTCGCACCATGATACACCCTAGATCTAGAATTTCGCACGGTGACACGGACTGGATCTATAATTTAGCACGATGACATGAACTGGATCTAAATTTTCGCACGATGACACGGAGTGGATCTAGAATTTAGCACGATGACATGAACTTGATCTAGAATTTCGCACGATGACATGAACTTGATCTAAAATTTCGCACGATGACATGAACTTGATCTAAAACTTCGCACGATTACACGTATTGGATCTAGAATTTCGTGCGATGACACGGACTGGATCTAGAATTTCGCACGATGACACGAACTGGATCTTGAATTTCGCACGATGACACGAACTGGATCTTGAATTTCGCACGATGACATGAACTGGATCTCCCGTACTACTACTGATAGGAATCATCGTCGTCTGTCATGGATCATAATAAATCTTCTTCAAAAAGAGAGAAGCAGCCTTACTAACTAACATTTACTTATTTACCATCTATCTCGTGCCTGAGGCCGAGGTAAACTTAAAACTGACCTCAGGGCACTTTACTCAAGCATAAAGTCGAAGGGCTTTGATTTAAGGATATTAATTTGGAAAATAATTGGAACAACTTTAATTTCACCTTAAGATCATCTCTTGAGAATCTCTTGTCATCATATCAATATAACTTAACATTTAATATAGTAGTTGTAGAGTAGTAGATCTAGCTCTTCTAGTGACAGGCTGAAGGTCATGGATGACTCATGTGTCATTTACAGTACAGCATTAATTCAGTCAAGTACGAAAAAACAGAACTTTGAGGGCTACAACTATTAATCTACTTGCTACATAGGTTCTACATATGTATTAACACAGCTTATCTCAGATATAGAAAGAAGTAGAAACATTTCTCAGAAAAATCTACTTTGACACTATAAATATCATTGGTTTCTTCTCTGAACTTTTCATGTCCATGGTGTCGTCTCTGTTCCAAGTATTTTCATATTCATGTTTTACAGATTTATCAAAACAAAATGGTACGGTTCCATTGGATATTGCTTTTGGCGTCAGTCCTAGTGATAGGATTAGTTTTAAGCCAACCTGCCCAGGACGACGATGATATGGATGATTCTGAGGTCGAGATAGAAGCCGAGGGTGAAGAAGAACCGAAAAAAGGTCAGGCTACGTTTATGGACCAAATTATGAAATTAATTAGACAGATTTTCGTTATGGGGGGGGGGGGGGGGGGGGGCGAAAGGTCTCGTGGCTAAGCACAGCATTCAGGCGTGAACGAAACAATAAAAGAAACCACTAAGATAAGTATCATTATAATTATCACTCGGATTGGAACTTTTTTTCTATACATTACATGTGATAGTTACTAATAGGGGCCTTCCATTATGTATGTACGCATCAAGGGGGGGGGGGGGAGGGGGGGTCTGAGATTTTTGAAAATGTGCGTACATTTTAGTACATAGGGGCCTTCCATTTAGTACATACGCACATTTTCAAAAATCTCAGACCCCCCAATCCCCCCTTGGGCAAAAATACGCATAGGATATGTACTAAAATGTACGCACATTTTCAAAAATCTCAGACCCCCCTCCCCCCCTTGATGCGTACATACTTAATGGAAGGCCCCATATCCTATGCATATTTTTGCCCGAGGGGGGGTGGGGGTCTGAGATTTTTGAAAATGTGCGTATGTACTAAATGGAAGGCCCCATACCAATAGGGTAACTTATTATGCCAGGCGGAGTTAAAGGATTTATGAACCGACAGAGTTGTTTTTGCCTTTATATTTTGAAATCTATAGTGTCGAAAATTATGACTTGTATCAAAATGTTATACTGTTCTATAATTCTGTAAGGGGTGTATATGGGATTGATTTTTTTCAACAACAAAAAATCTTTTTGTATCAAAATATTAACCGAGTAGTAGGCTTTTAGGGTTATAATACAATACGTAAAGAACCTATAATACTTTGTTTATCCAGGGGGCTTTCAACTAAATTTGGTTGACGAAAATACCGACCCTGGAGCTGACGTGTTCATTCCAACAAAGGAATGGCAAACTGTAAAGAAAGGTGAGGATACCTTTAAGAATTGTCATACTTTTTCATGAGTTTTTAACCCAGTCATTACTTGTCTGTGATTAGAGTGTGCTGTCTAATCATGTCTTCATGGATAAATTAACTTAGTTTTTGATAAAAAGAAATATTGTAGCATACGACATTATGATATATAGATGTAGATATATTTATATTTATTGTTGATAGAAAACATACAGAACAATAATTAGTCTCTAGCCCCAATAAAGACTGCCTGTCTTTTTCAATTTCGTTTTACCAATTCTTCCTCCATTATTCTTCAGACAAAAATAAACCAAGTCCTAGTCTTTATATCAATAAATTGATCTTAAACCTTCATCATTTTCGCCATCATAGGAGACCTGCTTTTGATTGTTATTTTTTTTAATTAATTCCAATTTTCCTCAGACCAACCTGTACCAAGGGGTCTCCATTATCGACTGAACTTGGAGACAGGGCTGACGGAAGCCAAGTTGTTGGATGAGTCAGAAGACACGAAAAACGCTGAAGAAGTGACAAAACCTGCTAGTGATCTCGTAGCAACAGGTAAGTTTGACGTTTGATATGATTTCACATTACATTGTATATTATATCACTGCATTAATTCATATCCTTTTAATGTCAGACTTCATGTGATAAGAAAAGCATAATATTGTAGCATGCATGTTGATTGCGGTCCAAACATTGTAATATGATACTTTTTCCATGCGTAACAAAGGTAATGGAAAACTTTGGGAGTTTTTGGTGTGCCAGAAAAACAAAGACGTCGGAAAACACAATGATGGTTGCTAAGAATATTCTCTTGTGCTTCAGGTATTGATAGTTCTGAGCCGGAGTCAGTCTCATTCGAAGAGACTAAGCGATTGAGAATGAAGAAGGCAATGGAAGAGGCGATGCAGGAATTGGCCGACAAGGTACATGATGACTTGGGGCATCATCTTCAGAATTTATGATGGTTTTCAATTGATTCTAATTAGATACAAATTACAATGTTTACAAGGTACTGAAGGAAACCTGGACATAACAATTTTCAACGGATACTAATTAATTATCTGTGACCATTAGCTAGGCATTGGATATTTATTTTAATGTGTTCCCAATTCTGGTCCCTCTCATCCAAAGATGTGGCATTTTCCTAAACAGCACCCTCTGATATATAACGATCCCTTTCCCAGCATGATTTTTGTTACCTGTGAGTCGGAGGATGATGATTTAATTTTTACTTCTAACATCTTTTTTTCAATTTCTCTCTCTCTATTTTTTTGACAGGAAGACAAAGAAGGAGCAGACAACCTTCAGTACTGGCAGGATGGCGACAAAGAAGGTAATTTTCGCTTTATACTTGAGCTAGTCGTTTTAGGCATTGGTTATTATTTCATCTTATTATACTTTTTCTTATTCAAAAAAGATGAGGTAAAGGCCATCAATTTCAATGATTATGATAAGTTATCAATATGAAAGGGACAGAAATATATTACTTACAAGAGACTAATTTGATTATCCTATCAAATATGATTATCATTAATACAATCTATTGTCACTACATATGGAACTATTCTAACTATTTCTCTTCTCTCGATAGGGATGGTGAACCTTAAAAAGAAATCATTTTCCCGCGAAGAATTGAAGGACGCCCTTAAGAAATTCAAGAAGAAAGATGATGACGTAAAGGTAGATATCGTAAATCAGTTCTCAGTTACTCCGTGATTAATCCAAGTTGTTCCAGTTGATGTTGCATTATTGATAATTATTGTTTGCATGAAATTTCTTATTTGTTCTCCTGAAATTAATTGTTGCTATGTTTATTCTCATTCTGACGTTTAAAATTCAGAAATTGTACATCAAATCAAATTTTTGGCACTTTCTCTTATATTCCATTAAATGTTTTGTACACAAAATATGTTGTTAAGCTGAGTGTATAGAACCCGAAAATAAGCAACAACAACAACAATTAACAACAAATCAGAACAACAACAAATCAGAATATCCGCTGTACGATGTTTTGATATTTTCCACCCAGAAGAAGGGCGCCAAAGTCCAAAATGTTAAATCTAATTAAACAAAAGCCATGGTCATAACAAAACGATCTTGTGGTTGTGAACACAACATACAAATTCTTATGGTTGTGAATCATAGCATTTCGAATTTCTTTTTATATACCAAATCATTGTTTCAGGATGAGTCTGGAAATGCCAAGAACAAATACAGGTCCATGCAGGACATTAAGAAGGACTTTGACGAGCTCAACCTTCAGATGAAGACTGACACAGAGATCCTCCGTGAGCTGCTCACTAAGTACGAGGACGAGCAGCTCGACACGGATGACCGCGTCGGCGTACTCACTGACCTCGAGTACTACCTGCACCAGGTGAGAGAGGCGATAGGATATTTTTTATAGATTATAAGAAACCATGTGTTTATTACTTTCAAGCTGAACTGTATGTTGTAGGTAATTTTGTGATTAGAGGCTGTCCATTAAATGATGTCACACTTTTTCAGGGTATTTTTGGAACCCACCCACCCCCCTGTCATACCATAGAACTGTACGTACAGTTCTATGGTCATACTAAATTCTCTGATTTAAACATAAAAATAAGGCCTGTTTTCAGGCACTGTCACACTTTTCAATCCACCCACCCAACCCCTTGTGCGTGACATCAATTATGGAAGGCCCCTTACATATCATATTATTTTGCAGCATTCTAATACCACAGTGATTGATATGCAATGAGTAATCGTGATATTCACTTTATAATAGGGAAAATCATACTAAATTTGATGAAGACATTATAGATCGAATAAATAATCTTTTATTTATGCATCTGTGTTGTGTATTGCAGATTGATAACGCCGTGGTTTTTGCCGACATGGGCGGACTGGATCTAATTATCAAAGATCTGAACCACACATCGGCCGAGGTTCGAACGGAGGCTGCATTTGTCATCGGTTCCTCAACTCAAAGGTACAAAAAATATTTAATATCCAAGATGACTCTAATAATAACTGTACTTACTTTTTTCTATATTGTCTAATATTTTCTTATTTTACTCGGGGTATTTTTCCTACATTTCTTTGTTTGCGTTTAATTGTAACGGTATGATATCTTACTGTGTAGAAAATAATTTGAAAGTTAACCTGGAATCATCACAGGTCATGTACAAATCCTGTGTACTTCTACCAGTGCAATCAAGCCTTTATAGTAACAAGATTATATTTCCCTTGAATTTTTTCTCTTTTTCAGTAATCCCAAAGTGCAGGTCCGAGTGCTCAAATCGGGAGGGATCCATCAGATGATACGTATGTTGTCTACTGAATCCTCGGACGCCGTCAAAAACCGTGTTCTTTACGCGCTGTCCTGTACTCTTCGACACTTCCCCTTTGCCCAGAAAAGCTTCGTAGACAACGGTGGTGTGCAAACTCTCACTCATATCCTCAGTCAATCCACCAGTAATAAACTCCGCCTCAAAGCTATGACTTTAGCAATGGATATGCTCCATGAACGGGTAAGTTTAATTTTGTGATTAATTTTGCGATCAGTTTTGTAATTCCGAACTTTGAATATCCATTTTAGGTCTGGTTGTCAGTCAGGGACAAGGAAATAATTGGAAGTAACATTTAGTGATTCATAATTATCAAAGTATTGAATGGGAAAATATGAAATGTTGCACCATTGCACACAAAACAATTTCAGGTGAAATTGGAAAGCCAGGGTTCTTTCAATAGGGAGTTTCAGATACCACAACGCATCTTGATACGTCAACGTATCTCTAGTCTACCCAATCATATATAGATCTAAAGGGTATAAGCGTACAATTGGATGATTGAAATTAAAGAGAATTACAAGACAGTGGTAGAATAGTATACTAAGAAAGAAATATTTCTAAAATATTATGATGTATCTAATTGATGTTGCGACATATGACTAATGGTTCAAAGTTTAGTGTAATGTTACTGTTTACTTAATAATACATGTACTTTTGATTTGTTAAATTCCAGGAGCTTGCAGAGTTACATACACAGATTGCAAAAAGCTCGGAGTTTGAAAAGTTACAACAATACAAACAGTAAGTATTGTTTTTATACGTAATGTTTCTAGAATCCTTGTAGAACTAGATACTAGAATATTTGCTAAAGAGTGCTGAAAAGTGAAATCGCCATTGTCTAAATCTGTCATCTGAGCGATATTAAATGTCACTTGAGAAGCTTTCATTAATTTTAGTTGTGATGAACTGTGTATTTATTGCCACAACACTAAAATTCAACACTACATTACTTAGGATAAAATGGTATATCGACCAGCATATCTCCCAGCGAAGTGAATACAAACTCAAAGCCTTTATATCACAAGTATCTATATTATAAAGAAAACTACGATTTATGTAAATATTGTATTAATTTATAATTTTGTTTACGACGTTTACATGATAATAAGGTATTCCCATACCCAAGACAAATGAATAAGATATTTGATTTATTTTTTCAGAGTTCATGTACGCAACGCCTTGCTTGAAAAGGGCTGGTGCGACCTGGTACCAAAACTTCTCACCGACCCCGACCACGATACCCGGGAAAAGGTTCTCACTCCGATGGGTCTCCTCGTCAACTCTTGTAAAAACTCATTTCTCAAGTCAAAGAATACCCTCATTAATCTACAGTCAGAATATTCTAAATTAACCCAACAAGAAATCGAAGAAGAGGGCGAGAAAGGCTACTTCGGTGGGCTTTTGAAACTTATAAATGACATTTTAGATAAATTAAATTCACCAGAGCAAATTCTTTTGAAGGAAGAGTTGTAGCAGGAATTGTTTTAGGTATTTATCAAGTCAAGCATTGTAAATAGTTGTTCATCTGCATTCGTAAAAATGGATTGTAAATGTGAGAGAAAATGTGAAAGTTGTGCTTGCTGTAAAATGATGTTCGTGTATAATGGAATGAAAAATAGAAAATGTTTCTACTGTTTGAATAAATGTTTATATATATTTGAGTGGTATTTTTTTTGTCTTCTGCTATCAGTATCAAGCAGCTTTACATAAACTAAATTATTCTTTCACCAAGAAAATCAATATCAGTCCCACTCTTTCCCCAAGGGTAGTCAGTATATTGGATTCTGAATAAAATGAATCATAAAATACTCGAACAGTTTCAAAGTTTTTAATGTCTCTCACTTTATTTTCCATAAAGCTTTGCAGCAAGAAATTCAGAAGTCATGTTTATACGAAGAGATCTATTTACAAAAGTATCTTACATTGCTATGAACACACAATAATTCTTATGACAAGGTATCCTTAACAAACTGTTAATCTTATTTCATAAGCCATAACTCATGAGGCTTATTACATAAGCCACATGGTGTCCGAAATACAATCCCATAAACAGTTCTTACATTGTAGCATAACATTTATTGTCAAGGGCACCATTTGACAGAACAAATCTATACATAAGCAGAGGGTATGACCAAAGGTTTTAAAACGTTGATATCAATTGTTTTATAAAAGCGTCTCACATAAACATGTCATCAAATCCGGGAGGTGGGAGATGGTCTGGGTCGGGTCTGAAAACAAAATTGTATCAATAAGAGACGAACAGCATATCGAAAAGCTTAACATAACAAACACTATTACATTTTGCCAATAAAAATTTAAGGCCCTATATTTCTGAAATCTGGGCCATTTTGAAATGTTTAATTGTAGATACTAAAGAAATTAGGTAACATTTCTTATTTTAGCATTCTCTGGTAAATACTTCCAGACCATACCATAATGCAGTTTTAAATTAGATGACAGGTACTATCTTGTCCAAACATACAAGTAAATGGTGAAAAATAAACTTTAAAAATTTCCCCTGAGAAAACAAATTACCTACCCTGCTCTGTTTCCTCCAAATGGGTTGGGGTTACCACCACTCCGATCAGGGTCTGGGGGCCCGAATGGGTCGAAGCGTGCTCCGGGAGGAACGGCTCCTGGAGGAAGGCGGCCAGGCAGACCGGCATCGGGGTCCCGGCCGATCCCGGGGAAACCGCGAGGATCCATCAGCATACCTCCACCTCTACCCCCAGCAAGGGGATCCAGATCACCACGACCCACTGCTAGGGGATTGTTTGGGTCCGCCCTAGATGGAAATAAGGTTATGTGAGTGTATATCACCTTGTGGGTGTCAAAGTCTGGAAACAAAAATTGGGGGTTTTGCAACAATACTTATGATCATGTTCCTATAGAGTCGATGGTTATTAGAATTAAAGAAACAACTTATAGGTTAAGCAGTATCACGTGGACTAAACTATTTAGAATAGTGTACCTGTCCTGCCTCAATGTATGACAACTTTGCCCAATTCAATATTCCAATGTACGTTAAACCTTCCCAAAAACATGACTCGAAGTAGGAAATTTATGTTCACTAATATAAACTAATATATCCCTGATAAACCTTACATGTACACAAGGATAATTGTAAAGAGGTAAAATGATACATTTTCACCGTGAAAAAATAGCAATTGGAAAATATAAGTACCATCCAGGGGTGGGTCTGCCTCCCCTCCTCGGGGGTCCGACCCTCAAGGGGTCGTAGTCGGGGTCGCGTCGTTCTCTGTCCGCCTGCCTCCGGTGTTGGTCACTTTGGGAAGGTCCAGCTGCGGCTTTTGCTGGTTCTTTTGAAAGATGTTTGACGATTTCACTTTTAAACTTCTTGCTGAGGTCGTCTAAGTTCTTATAGGCACTGTGATGAACAGGGAAAAAAGTGATTATAGAATATTTGAAACAATTTTAAGAATACGTTGGCTTTCCCTCCTAGGTGATCACCCTTTGGGAATAAACAAATGTGGCTGTATAAAAATAGTGACGTCTCAAGTAGTTATTTTAATTTTTTTTCATGCGGCACAATGGTTTCCCCTTCATTGAGTAAAAAAATTTGAATATGAGAGCTGAGTGTGTTACATACCTGTCAAATGAAGAAAGATCCTCTGTTGTAAAGTCACTCATGTCAATGCTCATGTCTGCAACCTTATTATCTGAACTCCTCTAAAAATACAAAGAGTAAACCAATAAATTAGCAGCCTTAGAAGCCTACATGTTCAACAAAAGCATACATGAAGCCAGTCTACCAATAATTATTCAAGTAATGACTATAGAATCCCCATAATTCCTTTAAATTTTGTATCGTCTTTAGATCTACTTTCTTTGCAAATATTTTTTTATTGTTTGGTTCAGCTTGTTTTCTATAAGTTTTACTGTGTAGATCTATATTACCAACATGAATGTCTAGGATAAGAGTCTAGCTGTAATATCTTTTATATGACTCAGCTGAAAGAGAAACATTTCAAGACAATTTTTAACAAATTATATTTATGCACTATTAAATAGATCGGGTGCTTACCATAACGTGCACTAAGAATGTGTTGTCCATTCTGATAACCTTCAGCAGGTGGGTGTCTGCGGAGCCGTTGGGCAGGTAGAGCAGGCCATAGGTGTCAGGGTCAGCGCTCCACCGAGGCGGTAACATCTCAGACCGTTTGGCTCCATCTGTTGAGGCTGGGACCTGAAAATATTTCTATGTATGATTAAGGTTATAATATTAGTACTCTTACTGTTCCTTTTAACTTAACAGATCTAAATAGCGAAATGTTAATACATAAAGTACATATAGATTGTTTACTTAATTAACTTGGTATCCTCAATTTTAATTTTTGTAACACTTATTTTGACAATGAATGATCTGCTTTCTTTTCTTTACTTATACTATAAAATTATTATTATTATGAGAGAAACTTTGATTAGGTCGAGTCATATTTTCAATTATCCATTAGGCCACAGTTTAGCAGCGCTAGAGCCAATTTTCAACCAAATGCAGGCCTGCAAAATAAGATGACAGTGCAAATCCTCTGAAACTGACAACTGAAACTGGTCTTGCTGACCCTGGACGCTGGATGTTTTGCAACAAACAACACGGATTTACAGATGCCAATGCATCCTTACCTCTTCTCCGACACCTATGCACTTGTAATTATTTGCCACCATGTTCCAATGGATTGCACACACCACGGCATCCCCATTATTCCTTATTTGTGATTGTGCTGTTGCAAATAAAAGTTCCATGCCTGCCATGTTTACAAATTTGTTAATCTCGTATCCAAACTCATCTGAGAATGAAACCCCTTTATAAGTCACATTTTAGTATATTTACCTGCATACATTGTTATTTCTATATCTGAAAATATATAATTTACAAGTTGTTAGCATACATTTATTACATAAACTGCCTTTACATTTTCGAGGGTTTGAGAGTAGAATTAAAGGAAAATGGCGGCTTCCATTGCACAAGCGTGGCGAAGGTACCTTCTACTTTTTGCTCACGAGCACTTGGAGTTCAGAATACCTGTAAGTTCGACTTTAATATACCTTCCTTATAACAAACTGCACATGCAGATACGCCTTCAACAATCATTTTGAAAGTTTTTAAGTCTGAACCAAGCCTTTTTCTTTAAATGCCTCTATTATCGCTCATCAAAACATTCTTTTGCACAGCAGTCTGCACTCTGCACTCAGCTGTGGCAGTGCTGAACAGCCACTGGAGAACTCGGTCAGCATTAGAACTCACAAACCCCCTGTTACCTCACTCCTGTGAATATAATAGTAATCGAAATTTTGGTCAATTCACTTTTTATTGTTTCTCAAACCCGTAAACCGGCGATATTTGAGACAATTTTTGAAGGGTTTTCAGAGGATACAAAAAAATGCATAAGTTGTAATCCCCATAATTTTAATTCTAAATGATAAATACCTTCAATAGAACCTGATTTGGCTTAAAATCTCGAACAAATTTTATCTTAAACAGGGCTCAACATTAAGGGTTTTGACTTACCTGCCCACCGGGCAGGTACAAGTCAAAGTTTACCTGCCTGAGCCAATAATTCACCTGCCCCTCTTTACTTGATTATTACAATCGTACCAAAATGTCACCTGCCCTTCGGGCAGGTGGATATCAACTTTTACCTGCCCCACCACAACTTTTACCTGCCCTAGGCAGGCGGGCAATGCTTAATGTTGAGCCCTGTTGAATATTCATAGAACCTTCAAACCCGGTGCCTTTGGGATTAAATCTACTTAAAGGTGATAGAGGGAGAAAACCAACAAAATGATGAGACTGAATTTAAATGATATTTCATACTAATGAAAATGCATCTATAACCAAAAATATTTCAAAAGTCGTAGCCTTCAGGTTTTTTCACTCATATATTTATAGAAGAGGGCCTGTAGTGAGCGTTGCATTTAGGTCCTATAATGGTTTGTTTGTTTCTCAGTAGTCGGCGCAGCATGTCCCTTTCAGTGACGTCATCTTTGCTATGGGATAATCAGGTAATGGTACAGTGTTGGCTATTAACATCAGCCTGTCAGCCCCAGGCTGATTATTTGGAATCAGGGCTGACAAATTTTGAGAAAATTACATTAAAATCAGCCCCGATTTTTAACATCTGTAATACATTGCAGTATGTCTGGGCTGAGAGCCAAAAAAGTTAATTTCGAACCAGGATGGTAGCTAGACCGATGCACTCAGAGTACAGCACAAACACAAATAACCTAAACAAATCAATGCCCTAAACCATACAACTGTAGGCTGTATTCCACATAGTGATTCTACTGCCAATTTTGAAAATCGTCAGTGGTAATAAAAGTCAAATATAGATATCAAACATCAATAGAAAGGTCGTACAATTCTCTTTTGAATGATATAAGAAGTAAGGTATCATGTCATATTGTTAGAGAAAATCAATTTAAGAAGTGCAAAATCGGCAGCAACAAAATTGATATGTGGAATATTGCCATAAGGCTAATGTTTTTTTTATATATCAACCATATTATATGACACAACCTATAGTACCTATTAACTGGCTGCTGAGGCTAGGTATGGCAAATATGACGTCACAGATAGGCCAGATATAGCTTATCAGTAGAGGGGCTCCTTGAGCCGGCTGATCCTGGGTGGTGATTGGTAGTACAACTTACAAATGGCCACAACTTCTGAAATTCGTGATCGATCGTTGTAATTCTTTTTGCATGTTTCTCTGAAAATGTATATTGAACCTCTGAATGATCATGATAAGCCTCCCTCTTTCACCTTTAAGACAAGTTAGAATTGATTTTTAAAGTTATACTATGATAATGAATAATAATGTAAGAGGGATTTAAGATATACGAACGGCGGTGAGGCACCTGTTACGACGCTGAGCCAATAATGTAAAATAGGTAGCGTAATGTCGATCGTCGTAGAAATATGAGACCACCTACTAGTAAGCCGCTTCCCGTAGGCTGCTGGTGAGAGCAGGGGGGAAGCAGGGTAGTAGGCTACTCTTACTGATAACACAAGTCCACTAGTGAGCCCACTAGGTGGGGGTAGTGGCTGTGGCTGCCTTAAGGGCAGGGTCAAATGGCTACTCAATAAGGATAGAGACCAGAGCTCTTAGATGTTCACTCTAGTGGTTTATTAGGCCAAATGACAAACAAGTGCTGTGTCGCCGCTACTTATATAGGGGAGCACGCTGGAGCACATCAGGGCATGCTCGGGCACATCAGGGCACGCTCGGGCACATCAGGGCACGCTCGGGCACATCAGGGCACGCTCGGGCACATCAGGGCACGCTCGGGCACGCTCGGGCACATCAGGGCACGCTCGGGCACATCAGGTCACGCTCGGGCACATCAGGGCACGCTCGGGCACATCAGGGCACGCTCGGGCACATCAGGTCACGCTCGGGCACATCAGGGCACGCTCGGGCACATCAGGGCACGCTCGGGCACATCAGGGCACGCTCGGGCACATGAGGGCACGCTCGGGCACATCAGGGCACATCAGGGCACATCAGGGCACGCTCGGGCACATCAGGTCACGCTCGGGCACATCAGGGCACGCTCGGGCACATCAGGGCACGCTCGGGCACATCAGGGCACGTGAGGGCACGTGAGGGCACGCTCGGGCACATCAGGGCACGCTCGGGCACATGAGGGCACATGAGGGCACGCTCGGGCACATGAGGGCACGCTCGGGCACATGAGGGCACGCTCGGGCACATGAGGGCACGCTCGGGCACATGAGGGCACGCTCGGGCACATGAGGGCACGCTCGGGCACATGAGGGCACATGAGGGCACATGAGGGCACGCTCGGGCACATGAGGGCACATGAGGGCACGCTCGGGCACATGAGGGCACGCTCGGGCACATGAGGGCACGCTCGGGCACATGAGGGCACGCTCGGGCACATGAGGGCACGCTCGGGCACATTACAGCAACAGAATGCTAGTTCTGTTACATTGCCCCCCCTTTTGATGGGCACTTGCCCACAAGTGCTATACGACAATGTCTACTCAGTAAAGACACCACGGTGTGGGTACTTGAAAATTCAATTTTCTATGGGACATCTTTGTGTATTTCCCATAGAAACTCTCTTGAACAATTATTTTAACTTTTAATGGGGCGTTGTCGCGTGTTTCCCATAAAACTCTCCTGAGCTTGATTATTAATTAATTCGAAAGTACAGTGTCCTCTTGTTAGGTGTACAAATTATTTTTTTTCTTTGATGCATCACGAATTTCTATTCCAGTTCCAGGACCCTTTCAGACATGGCCATTACTCTGCTCTATTAACTCTTCTGAGAGCCATGGTAAGTTTCCTACGGATCTTCACTATGACCCTGGTTCCCAACTTCCATCGTCTATGCTTCCACCACCAGTGTCTACCACTCTGTCCAAGTGGCTGAATCTCACCAAGTGGTTGACCTCCACTCTGGTCCCCTTTCCCGTATCTCATCGACAGTTGGTTGAGGGGGGTTCCACTGACGCCCAGGGCTGAGCTCAGCACTGGGATGGAATCTAGCATCCTACAGTCCAACCAACCATCACCATGTGTGCATCTTCTCTGCTGCTCTTTTTTACCTTCCTTCTCAAAGGGGTTATTCCTGTGAGCCACAATGACGCCATTGGCTAAGCTCAGTACCAGGATGGACTCCTGCATCCCACGGTCCAACCGAGCATCCCCACATGTACGCCCTGTATGCTGCTGTACTTCACCATCCCTCTCAAAGGGGTCGGCCCTGTGAGCCGCAATGACGCCATTGGCCGAGCTTGGTACCAGGATGGACTCCTGCATCCCACGGTCCAACCGAGCATCCCCACATGTGCGTCCTGTATGCTGCTCCACTTCACCATCCTTCTCAAAAGGGTCATCCCTGTGAGCCGCAATGACGCCATTGGCCGAGCTCAGTACCAGGATGGACTCCTGCATCCCACGGTTCAACCGAGCATCCCCACATGTACGTCCTGTATGCTGCTCCACTTCACCATCCTTCTCAAAGGGGTCGGCCCTGTGAGCCGCAATGACGCCATTGGCCGAGCTCAGTACCAGGATGGACTCCTGCATCCCATGGTCCAACCAAGCATCTCCACATGTACGTCCTGTATGCTGCTCCACTTCACCATCTTTCTCAAAGGGGTTATCCCTGTGAGCCACAATGACGCCATTGGCCGAGCTCGGTACCAGGATGGATTCCTGCATCCCACGGTCCAACCGAGCATCCCCACATGTGCGTCCTGTATGCAGCTTCACTACCCTCACTTTCTCAGTCTTCTTTTTCCGGGCTCTCTCCTGATCATCTGAGAGAGCCCCATCTAGTTTTCCAGATGGGAGTTATCAGTAAGGATCAGTTGCTGATGTGGGCATTCCCGAGCAAAATGTCCCAACTCTCCACATTTTCGGCAGTCCATGCTAGACTTATCATACTGCCGTCTTGGTGGTGCCCAATTAGCCAGGGCTTCCTGAACAAGCTGGATCACCTCTTCCCTAGTTATTCCAGTAACAGGAGGGACTGGAGGACTGGCAGTCTGTCTTTGACCGATTTGCCTATCGCCAACAAGTCGGTCAGATGAAACCCTTCTTGAGCCCAAGGATCGGGCCCGCATAGCTCCAACAAACTCTTCTGGAGACCCTTCCCAGTCTGAAAAGTCGTCGTCAAACTCACCGGCAACCATCCTTGCCCGGAGCGGAGTGCGTAGATCCTCCCCCTTAAAGAAGGCCTCTGACTGGAGGGCCAGGGCCACCGCCTCTCGTAGGTTTCTAGGCCCACGGGTATGGACCCACTGTCGCACCCTCGGGTCCCGTATGGCCCCAAGGTAATACTCCAGACACAGCTGGTCAGTTGTATCGGAGTCAGCCTGGGGGTAAGCTTTTTCCACTGCTACTTCTATGGAGTCAGCTAAGGCCCGCAGCGACTCCTCCTTCAACTATGCAACTCTTCTTGATGGCAAGGTGAGTAACGCTGGTGCAGGGCTCCTAATAGGAGTTCATATCCCCCAGGGCCATAGACATCCAGCCGTGTTAGGAGGCGTTGAGCCGGTCCAGCTAGACTTGCTGCTAAGTACAGCCCCTTCTCATAATCTGTCCATCGGTTGAGTGCAGCCACTACCTTGAAGTGGCTCAGGTATTCAGCTAAGGGTTTGCTGCCATCATACGTTTGGGCCTTGAGGTTAGGGCGCCGTCCCTCTTCATCCCTGGGCAAGCTTCGACCGTGGTCGTTCCGGCCCGTGGACGGAGCCGCTCGGTGCCCATACCCTGCATATGAAGGAGGCTGCTGGCTCCGGTTATCCGGGCGAATTCCAGTCCGGGCCCACTCCAGGAGGGGTCCCGTGAGCCCAAAGAGTCGCTCCTCCACATGTGTCGGGGGTCCTTCAGAGGATTTCCATTTCTGGTCCTCCCTATTGTGACCGGTTGCAGCCTCCTTAGCTACCGATGGCCTCATATCGCTCATGGAGCGGTCCCCTGCCCCCTGGTACACCCCCGCCTCTGTGAGTGTTCCCCGTGGTTCAGCAGGTGCTCTACCCAGGTAGTCATACAGACCCCGGTTTTGCTGACGGTCCCGGGGCCTGGTCTCCTCGTCCTGGGTAATGCCCATACGGTAGCCCTCTCTATCCAACCTCTCCCAGGTTGCCTGGGAAAGGGATACCTCGCCAGTAGGGGTAATGGGCAACCCTTTTGGATCCCGATCTCCCTCAGGTAGGGAGTACCCTGTAGCCTCGGCGGTCTTCGGCCTAGCCCCGGCTAAGGCAGGATCCGTCATACTGTGTGTGTGACGGCTCAGACGTCAAAGGTTCGTTGAAAAGTAGGACAGGCCTATCCCACCGCTGCCACCAGTGTAACAGGGATTTAAGATATACGAACGGCGGTGAGGCACCTGTTACGACGCTGAGCCAATAATGTAAAATAGGTAGCGTAATGTCGATCGTCGTAGAAATATGAGACCACCTACTAGTAAGCCGCTTCCCGTAGGCTGCTGGTGAGAGCAGGGGGGAAGCAGGGTAGTAGGCTACTCTTACTGATAACACAAGTCCACTAGTGAGCCCACTAGGTGGGGGTAGTGGCTGTGGCTGCCTTAAGGGCAGGGTCAAATGGCTACTCAATAAGGATAGAGACCAGAGCTCTTAGATGTTCACTCTAGTGGTTTATTAGGCCAAATGACAAACAAGTGCTGTGTCGCCGCTACTTATATAGGGGAGCACGCTGGAGCACATCAGGGCATGCTCGGGCACATCAGGGCACGCTCGGGCACATCAGGGCACGCTCGGGCACATCAGGGCACGCTCGGGCACATCAGGGCACGCTTGGGCACGCTCGGGCACATGAGGGCACGCTCGGGCACATGAGGGCACGCTCGGGCACATGAGGGCACGCTCGGGCACATGAGGGCACGCTCGGGCACATGAGGGCACGCTCGGGCACATGAGGGCACGCTCGGGCACATGAGGGCACGCTCGGGCACATGAGGGCACATGAGGGCACGCTCGGGCACATGAGGGCACGCTCGGGCACATGAGGGCACGCTCGGGCACATGAGGGCACATGAGGGCACGCTCGGGCACATGAGGGCACGCTCGGGCACATGAGGGCACGCTCGGGCACATGAGGGCACGCTCGGGCACATGAGGGCACGCTCGGGCACATGAGGGCACGCTCGGGCACATGAGGGCACGCTCGGGCACATGAGGGCACGCTCGGGCACATTACAGCAACAGAAGGCTAGTTCTGTTACAATAAATATACTTAAAATCTGAATAACATACAAATAAAATAGTCTATAGATAGGCTGTACATATGGGCCTGGAGTACATGTTATTAAAGATTTAATAAAATGAGGTGAAGAACATCTAACTCAACGACGGCTTGTTGTAGACTTTGAAATTTATTATAGACATTCAAAGTTGGTCAATTATTAAATATTAAATATTAATAATTAATATTAATATTATTAATTATTATTATTAATATTAATATTATTAATTATTAATTAATATTAATATTAATAATATTATTATTATTATTAATATTAATATTATTAATATTATTATTAATATTAATATTAATATTAATATTATTAATTATTATTATTAAAGATTTAGTAGTTCAACTGGAATCAACAATTTAATATGGGATGCTCTTTTTTTTCTCTGTCACTAGACCTACCTATAAAAAACAAAATTTGGTCTGGGGTAATTTGAGTCACTATTTCAGGTAAATCTAGTAGTATCCTCTTTTGGGTTTGTGATACGTTGGCAAAATTTGTCTGTCAAACAGTAATGTCCTAAGAGCTATGGTTTTCTGCTCTAAAATGGTGTTTTTGAATCCAACATTTTCCGACCGATTTGAAAAAAAATCTGAAAAATAAATAACGTGGGGTAACTTGAGACGCGTTGTCAGTTTTTCAATTTTTCTTCATAAATCATTCAAAATTTCACAAAATTGAAAATCTTGTAATCAGAGGTTATCAACTTGATACACGATGAAAAGGGGCCAGCAAATATCACAGATAAGAACTTTGTGAGTACATCTGTGGAGACGAAGTTTAACAGAGATTTTTTTTTGTCAGTTTTTATCCATTTTAAACAAGCAATAATGTAAATAATTTTTTACGATTAATGAATATTCTATATGATAAAAATAGTTGTTATAACATCATCTTTATTTTTCCGTTGAAAATTTCTAATCAAAGGAAGAATTCCACAAGTTACATGAATAGTATTGGCTAAAAAGTAAATTACCCCATTGTCTCAAATTACCTTCCTGTCTCAAGTATGCCACTTTACGGAACGTTTCTTCAAATTCTTTGCTAATCTGTCAGTGAAAAAATAATTTGAAAGCAGCCTAGGTGGTCTGTTTATCGAGTTCCCCAGGCAACCTTAGACTATTAGCCCCCTTTCATTTGCTGTCGAACTATGTATTAGATCTACTTCGTACAGCGACCATAATTGTTTCATTGATTGAAGATATGTTTAGGCCAAAAAAGAAAAATAGTTGTGTTCAGGTAACATAGGTTGAAAAAAATAAGGTAGGTAGGTCGAAATCTTTTTTTTTTTTTTACTTACCAAAGAGACCTGGCCAGTGTTGAAAATAAAAAAACATGCCAAACATCCCCTAGAAACATTTTTAGGATCTAAAATGCATGCCCTGAGCATCTATATGTTGTTTTCTCATTTTCTATGCATTTTTAGGTGAATTCTTTTGGATTTTGAAAACAATAAAAACAAATTTCCTTAAAAAAAAG
Organism: Lepidonotus clava; assembly: GCA_936440205.1. Lineage (NCBI taxonomy): Eukaryota > Metazoa > Annelida > Polychaeta > Phyllodocida > Polynoidae > Lepidonotus > Lepidonotus clava. Next base: position 33,189,490 of record OW387145.1, on the reverse strand, counting down.
TTAGGGTAGGGCCAAAAATGTAGGGTAGGTAGGGTTACCTGAACACAACAATTTTTTATTTTTGGCCTTACGTATTACTGTGCAATTAATTACTCTATCGACATCATTGAACAGACTATAATGACTGAATATGGAATGTGTATCACCGTATGATTTTATTACTATTTTCAAGGAGCTGCTGTCTATTACTCGGCTTCACAAACTAAAGTATGCAATTCCAGAAGGAGGATTCCATGAACATGTAAGTATATCGCGGCTAACTTATCATGTCATACATTATGTATCCTGGTACATATTTATGTGAGAAAATTATTAGCATGTAGACCTAGTGCTTCTGAATATATTTCACATCATGAATACACACGAACTGACAAAAATATTGTAAGAAATATTCTTTATTTTTTCACAAATGAGGTCTGTTAAAACTTTGTTTCTGTGATCTTGCGTCATCCAAATGTTCACAAACTTTCAATAGTTTATCGGTTTACTCAAACATAGACAAGTTTGTTAAAGTGTTAACGTAAGTAACTCTACGTCATCAATATTTTACTAGTGCAAAGGAAATATTAGATATATCTATACCAAAAGATTCTTTGTATCTAAATTGACGCATACGTTTATTGAGTTCAATTCCAAGTTGAATCAATGGATGTTTATCTGTTACCAAATGATGTTATCAGTTATTATTGCAAATACATGGTCGAATATTGCTATGATAATCATTACATTCCAGAGTCCGTATATGCTTATCGATGTCGAATCAGAGGACTGCATTCTCCGAATAATGTCAAGAACTATGTTGATCAAGTAAGTTTCATTATGCAACTCTTTATAAGTAAAAACTAGTAGCACGGAGTTAAGCATGCATCCAGTCGTGTGGGTGATGTTGGCCCACAAACTAATGAGAATTTATCTATGTTGGTATTTGCGAACAAAAACAGAAAAAGATATACGAATGGAAACTGTTTTTATCAATAGGGTTATATCATTCTTATGCATAATGCTATGAGAAAGCAGGCTTTCTGATTGTAACGTATAGATGTATGTGCGCCTCCTACCTCTTTAGTGCAGTTAATGCATTTCTCTTACATTTTGCGTTTTTGTAACGAACAAAATCAAGATTTATGCATTCATGTTCCATGACAGATCGGCGTTTGAATTGTGGGGAAAAGGATCTAGCTACACGGAACTCGAAAAAGACCTTAAAAAGTTCTCGTCGCATCTTAAGGTAGGCTCTGACTGTCTGAGTCTTTTACGTGCAAATTATCATCTCTAAATCAGATACGTTTGTAAATGAATTTTCCCTTTTTTCTTTATTTTTCTTCTCAATATTTGTTTTATGCTCGGTTTCATCAAAAACATATTTGACTTAACAACATAGATTATCGTGTTTAACTTTCTTATAAATACAAAGTCTATTCAATCTTTCTGACTGTAAACACGTATACATTGTATTTATTCTTTATTCCTCAATTTAGGAACCTTATTTAGGAGAAGATAAATCATTCTGTGTCCGCATGGAAACATTCAACAAAGTGTTAACTATGGAGGAGAAAATTGAAAAGATTGAGGTAAGTGACTTCAGGTTTAACTTATCTGACACTGACAAAATGTGGTACTCTAAATATTTCTATTCACTATAATTTTGTACAGTTTATCTCTGGTGTAGTATACATTCTTTCGACAGGAAAACTGGAAATACCCTTAATTAGGCATAGCACAACGTTTGCAAATTCCGCGAGAAAAACACATACTCTATCAAAATAAGAAAATCCAAAACATATTGAGCACATACTACGCTATTATCCGACATGTTATATTGAACTGTAAATAAAGAAACGTCGTCCCTGTACTTCAAGATTCGGCTTGATATTCTCAAGGAAATTCATGTTTTTTTTATTTATTACTATTCAGCTGGTGCTTGCGATGGACTCTTTCCGTGGTCGGGTGGACCTGAAGGCTCCCGACGTCCGTTTCCAGTTGTTAGAGTACTACGGCCACCAGACTACAGACCCTCCCAAGGTACCAGAGTACCTCTGGTTTGGCAGATGGGTATGTACAACTATTTGATGGATACCATAAAACCTCAGTTTTAGGCTGTACCCTATTTGCATCCACTCCCAATTTATCAGGTTCTATTTGGCCATTTTATTCAAAAACTTTTTTCTGAAGTGCATAGAATTAAGGTTGGTGCAAAACCCTTATTTAGGCCGCACCCCCTAAGTTGAGGCCTGGTATGTTCTCACTTTTAAAACTAACCCTCATTTAAGCCAAAGCTTAAACAAAGGGTTTACGTTACGTCTTATTAAATCTGTGATACAGTCAATACCCCCTACCCCCCATAGTTTGAAGGACAATGTTTCATAAAACATGAAACATATATTTTGTTCGTGTTTAAGTAGTAAATAAAGAGAACTAGCTTGTGCTCGATTATGTTTTACAAAACTAGTGACAGATACTTCCTTATTCATAATTGTTTAAATCCATTCGAAGTTCTGCCAGTGTGGTGTCAGCTACAAGTGTATAGGTTTATGCTGTAACATGTTTACGAAGTATAGCGTCTTTTATTTTTAGATTGCTGATGGGCAACGGCAAATCATAAAAAACTACAGTCTTGAGAAGAGGAAGTATATTGGTAGGTTACCACTCTCTTTATAATTTAATTGAATAGTAACTTAACCCTTAGAAAAAACTCAGACAGTTGGTATATCACGTCTTCTTGATTCAAGAATTAGAAGATTGTGTTCCTTAAATATAACCTATGAAATTATAGAACAGATGAATATTGATATCGTTAATGTTAATGATAACATATGATGCAACGAAATCGTTGTATATGTATTATCATATCTCACCCCTTTCCCACCAGGAAACACCAGTATGGAGGCAGGGCTGTCCTTCATCATGACCAACATGGGCTGTGTACATCCCGGAGACATTGTCTACGACCCCTTCGTTGGAACCGGTAAGCACTAACAACTTAGAGATGATAATGCCATTACATAATGATACACTGGTACAGCAGGGATCTTCCTAGGCGTGCGGGATGCGGGATTCCCGCATCATTAATTTAATTCCCGCACTTGGTTGATATGGAGGGGTCCATTCCCGCATTAAAGTAGCAGAAATGTTTATAAGATAAAAAATAGCCCACAATTGAAAAAAATGCCCCCTTGAGGATTATGAAAATGGGGCTTTTGATACTCGAATTATTTTTTCTAGGAAGAACCCTGTACAGTAAACCTGTTATATTTGTACTTGTAACGAGGCGAAAACTACTGATGCTGCCGTCGAAATTAAGCAAATTTAGTGTCATATTGAAAACAAATTTGTTGATTAAGGAGTCTGGACGATTTGTGTTTTCAGGAAGTCTGCTTGTTGCCTCTGCACATTTTGGCGCCTACGTCACAGGAACGGATATAGACTACAAACTTCTTATGGGGAGAGGTAAGGATTCACGTTCATGTCTTCATAGTAGCGATCGTCCCCGGTAATTTATGTGAAATGTACAATGTAACATTGAACGATTACACAAGTGAACATTACATTACGGGATATATCGATAATACTAGAGAGTTTTTGCAATGCACACCGATCTCAGTCCCCCTATCCCGAAACGGATCTCAGGGCTCTAGATGAATGGTCCCCATGGATTATGTTAATAAAAGGGCAAACAATATTACATTGAGTTCTCCCTTGATTAAAAATGTCAGAAATATTTGTTTTTTGAATAATGAGTTTGTGCTATGTGAATTCAAAATTGAACAGCTGGATCATATTGGTTTTGAGCTTGTATATTTTGATAAATATCATTGTGCCTGTGAAGACAGATCTCACTGGCCCCAGGTCACGGTCTGCTGCTCCCACCTGTAGGCCCACTGATCAGGGACACACAGGCACACGGATCTCCTGTTCATTGTTTAACAATCAATGTCTGTCTAAATCCTTTGTATGGGTCATATGCATATCCATGATATGAGGTAGAACATTGGATAAGAAATAACTTGTTGGTTTTATTGGGAAAATACATTTATGTAATAGGGGAGACCTCAGAACTGGCCAGATCAAGATAGGGGAGGCCTCAGGTCGGGTCCTGCTGACCACAGTGCCCCTACTGATCAACCTGTCCCTACTTCTTGAAATAGCCATGAAGTGCCAGTCTAACACTAATTATAGAGAGATTGGGGTCTGGGTACCTAAAAGCACCATGAAACGTTACCTTTTTTTAAAAATCTAATACGATAACATGGTACCCATAAACATGGTCAGCATATTTCAAGTAATTTCGATAGTGGATACACCACTTTCTTGATTTTAACTAATTATGCAGGGCCCAACTACAAGGAAATAAAATAGTCTCTAAGGATTACCCCAAGAGCCCCACGTTAGGGAACGGGAACGGGGCACTGAGATACGTGTGGGTTGCAAAAACTCTCTACTACAACTTTCTGACCGACGGAATCAAAATAACACTATATGCATAGCTGGCATAGCAAGACCCAAATATCCCCAAAACATGATTGACATGAATTGATGCTATAGCTGTAATCGAATACACCTTTTTTTTTTATTAGATAATCACCACCAGGGCAAGCGCTGGTCTTCCTGATAATACAATATAATATACATAATAGCAAAATAGCAATCAAAAGAACATGCTAATTAATTAAATAATTTAAAAAAAAAAAAAAATTATTTATAGATGAATTTAAGAATAAATAAAAAAAAAAAAAATAATAAGATTTAAAACATGTTTTTATTAAAAACGTCTTACTTCCTGAAATTAATATAAAATGGAAATCTATATCCTATTGTTCCCTTTTTAAGGTAAAGCCAGTAAACACGGTCAGAAGTGGCGTAGTAGGGAGACGGACAACATCAGGGCCAACCTGCAGCAGTACGGCCTCCAGAGTCAGTACCTGGACGCCCTGGTCGCCGACTCCTCCCTGCACCACCTGTGGAGACCCGACGTCAGGTTTGACGCCATCATCACCGACCGTGAGTATAAACAGAGATACTTCTATAGAACATAAGTTGTTGTTTTTGTTTGTTGTTTTTTTTTTAATTTTTAATTTTTTTTTTTTTTTATTGAAACGAGGTTGTGAATGCTTTAACCAGAGACCAGAAAGGAGATAAAATACCACACACGCAATGAAAATACTGTTCACAGAAAACACATTTCTATGATGTCCTCATAAAAATACAATTAAGATGTTAATTTGATCAGGAGATAAATGCATGTTGCTATTTGGATTTGTCACCCAAGAAACATCGTTTTCAAGTGTACTTTCAAGAGATTACACAGTAGTTGGTATTCATTCCTCAGTAATCGGTTGGAACCACAGGCAGCTTGTAACTATTTCATCAAAATTAGTCTAAATGAAATACAGAATTTGATGTTCCTGAAACTCAGAAAGTAAAATGCCTTGCACTTCTGAAAATCCCCAATAAACAAATTAAATTTTTACTTCTCAATTCAAGTTCACTGGTCCTAAGAACGTGTATAGTTTGAAATATAATGCATACTGGTGGGTTTTGACAATTCCCGGATCATGAGATATAGGAACAACATTGGTGTGACTGGGACTAGTTCGTGAAGCCACTCTCACAAATATCAAAAATAATAATAGCTTTTTAATCTTACATAAAAGATTAAGTTAAGTTCTAAAAAGCTAAAAAAGAAAATAAAACAGTATGGAAAAATTGAATATTTTACGCCAATTGAGAGGTTAAAAGTGCAACCTACAGTGTAACAGTATACTGAAAACAAGTCAGCCCGGGAAGGAATGGACATAGATGTGATATGCGGTACCATCCCATTTTGAATTTGTAGCACCATATGGAGTTCGAGAGTCGACTGAACGCGTAGGAGTCAAGAAGAAATCAGAAACAGTAGAGATTCCTGATCATTTGTAAGTGTCTTATAAAATTACCTTTTATTACCAAAATTATGAATAAACCTCTATTTACGAATACATTGACTAAAATCTAATCTAAATGTTACAAAAGTTATATCGCTCATGGATTGTTTTCACTGAGTACAAATTAGTCTGATAATTGCTGGTAACTTGCATTTTCGATTACCCTGTATTAGGGAATATCTGTCACTGCGTAGCAAATAACGGATACTGATCCTCCTTAGATACGAACCGACATTGTATTTATATTTCAATTTTGTGTAAACATTATTTTTAAAAAAAATTGTAAAATTATAAAAAAGATATGTAAAATTATAAAAAATAAAAAATAAATAAAAAAGAATAATAAATTCTTTCAGAAAAGAGGCCCACATTCCGTGCCGGGTGCAGTACCACATCTCGGACGTGATGCGGGACCTGCTGACGTTCGCCGCACGACACCTCCGTCTGCACGGACGGCTCGTCTACTGGCTGCCCGTCTACCGACCTGAGTATGTCTGAGTATTCACGATATTAACTTGCTCTAACATCTTAAAGCCTTAAAGGCAGTATCCCACATACCGAATTTGCCTTGAAACCATACATCCTTATATCATTTGAAAGAGAATTCTAAAAAAAAATTCTGATACATAACATGTTTATATTAGACCGTATTTCGTAAAATCAGCAGGTGACCTATATGAGAGCGTTCTTCTGTGTTGTACCTAGGCAAATATTGACTGTCACTCCAAAATGTTAATCTTCTGGTTAAACGAGTCAGTCAGACCAATTGCATTTAAGTTGTGAAACAGCAACAAAATGTGTCATGAGTTAATTATATGGTAGTCGTTCAAACAAAGCTAGACGGGCGACAAGCTTCTAGATCGCAGAGCCTTAATCCCATCGGTATATGGACAATCTGCCCTATTTTCCTGGATGATCTTCCCTATTGCTTTGGATGATCTGCCCTATTCCATTTACCTCTGGCAACTGGAATATTAATTTTAATGTGACATCCACCCATCTAAGTCGATGCAAATTTGCAAACTAATTATATTATAGTTACATCGCTTTCTAAGAGGATCAAATTGCAACGTCTCAGCCATATGTTTCAATAATGTTGATTTAACTATAGTTTTCCTGTAAATAACACTGATTTCTCCGTCCAGGTACTCTGACAGTCAGGTGCCCACCCACCCGTGCCTCAGGCTGGTAGCCAACAGTGAGCAGGGCTTGACCAAGGCCATCGGCCGGCGACTCATAACCATGGAGAAGGTCTGCGAACTGGAGGTAAGGGGAGCAATTGTTATTTTGGTCAAAAAATTACCGCCACTATGATTATGCCTCAATTTGAATCTAATAGGACGAATAGTGTAATGGATGTTTTGGCTTATTGAATCAAACAGCTTATAATTATAAAAGATGGAGGAAATTTTGACCACGATTGTCCTTTTTGTATGTGAACTGAGAAATAATGTGGACCATGTCGGAAAAAAAGAGATTGTTTTCAAAAAGATAGTTCAATCTCGACGCCGTAGAATTATATAAAAAAAAATAGTAGATTATTTGGACAACTTTATTCTTCTATTGAGTGATTATCCCATAAACGTAAGACTATGGTTAGAAATAATGTGCGTTATCATATACATTTTTTACCAATAGATAGACGATAAAATGAAGACTTTGTTCTACCAAATTATAAAGTTACATATCTGAAAATTAATTGGCACAAAATATTGTTTTTTTTCAGCCGGAACACTTAACCAAGGCGCAACACACAGAGGACCATTACAAAGAGGCGACATTCCGTGATATGTATTTTCGACCATCCGACTGGGAAAAACGGAAACAACGGATAAATCAAGCGACAGAGACAAATTCTGATAGTGCATGTGGAACTCAATCCGACAAAACTCATGAAAGTAGTAAATTGAAAGAATGTACGGAACAAACCCAAACTTTGAACTTAAATGGTGAGAGTCAGATCCTGCAAACAAATTCTGAGGAACAGAATTCATGATATCGGCTAGGATTATGTGTTTGCAATGTAATGTGAATGTGATGCTTATTTTAGCACAATCTAATCGAGATTGTAAAAAACTGATATGAAAATAAAAATATGTTTAAACTTTCTGTTTCTGTCACGTACCACATATGTATGGGAATTCACATATCAATTTCATTATAGGATTACCTAAGAAATAGTTTTGAAAGGAATCACATCCTGGCAAGTAGCAATTAGGTCATGTCCTCACTGGTCAACCAAGATAAACGAATTATAGCCCACGTGCACTTAATTTGGAGGGGGGGGGGGTTGAGTTTCGGAGGCACATCCCCTGATATGAGTACAATGTTTTCAGGAAAATTACAACATCCGTCAGAGCCCCTTTTTCATGTTTTTCTACTTTTCAGGGATTTTGTAAATTTTGGCTAAATTTTAAGAGCCAACTGGTTTTTCCTATTTGGATTACCGTAATTTTGTTATAATTTTGAGGCTTTTTAAAGAGACTTTCTCGTCCGTGAGATGGGCATCATTTGATGAGTTGTAACTTTAACTTGTCCCTTTAACTGTAAATTTTCAGTGTCTTTCACTAAGACTAATGTTCATCTTCCACCTGATCTAAGTAGGAAGGGTACTCCTCATACGGGTGCCCTTCCTACATTTCATTAGGTTGGAGTGGTTGTTGCATGTTTGGTTTTTGGTTATTTTATGCCCAAATTTAGTGTCAGGGTCATATCAAGGAAGATTTTGATTGAATCTATGAGAAGGTTAAGATGATACCCCTACTTTTACCGGGGCAGGTGTCCATTAGGCCTAATTAGCCTAGCGCCGCTTGGCCAGGTCAGAGAACACAGGCCAAGTATTAGGTCCCAACCGGAAGTGCTTGAAAATGTGGCGTTTTGGCTCAGTCCTTGGGCCAAGTTTTCTTTTGTCAATAAATGACTTAGTGTTCGATCAACAAATCAGAAATAAATTATTTTAGGGAACCAGTGTCTTTTTGTTGCACATCTATTGCATTTGAAAGTTGTTGCAGTGCCCTGTGTTTGGGACTATTTTCTATGGCAGCATGACTCTGGGTTGCAGGGCCATATTTTCTCTGGAGATCCAATTTTGAACTTTGAGGTGTAATCATATTGAATCTAGATGACATAAAATTCTACTTTTTGGGTTATTTCTTAGTCATATCATATTGTATGACCTCGCAAAAGGAATAAGTTGTGGAATCCTTCTGAATATGTGAACTCCGAATGTAAACAAACCCTAAAAAGTTACGAAAAATCAATGGCGGACCGGTGTTACGTTGGTTACGCCGACCTTGACACAGACCCGCTACCGGCCGGTTGTTGTCAAACCCGGCCGGTCGACCAGCCTATAGGCCTAATGTGCATGGTGGGACTCGGGGAGTGGTTTCTCTGCCTTTTGGGGGGTGGGGGTTAGTCGCAGCATTTATTTCTTGATGGACTGTACACATAAACATTAGTACAGTTCACTGTAGGGTGATTCATGCAAATAACCATATCTAATAATTATAACATTAACCCTTTCCAGACCGCCAATGCAAATTTGTTACATATATGTACCATAAATGGTTTTCTTCACCCTTCTTTCAATTTTTAATGAATTCTTCCACTTTTTTCTGCCTAAATGGTTGCTCAGGTGATGGCCTGATATAACAAACATTATTTAGACCCAACTGACACTATTATTATGTTTCTGCATCCTCTAAACATGCATACATTCAATGTTTGTCATCATCATAAAATTATCCTGAATTTTGAAGTACATTATTATTGAGTTTTATATAGATTTTTTGATACAATATAACATAAATCAAAATATTGTTTGTTATATCTAACCAGAAATGATGTTCTTGCTATACTTGAATAATATATTGCTAATTGGTGCTTATTTTTCAAATCATAATATATAAAATATGGCACAAAAGGTAGCATCACTACTGCATATATTCTCTAAAAAGGTCAAAAGGTCACTGGTAGTCAGTAGGAAGGGTTCAGATTTAGTACAACTCTTAATTTTAACCACTTTTCTTCTGGATAACTAGCTATTAACCCTTCAAATTTGGTTTGCTATTAGGCAAAACATATCTCTTCACGGATATCACATTGAAAATACATTATTTATATTTATTTGCCAATTTTTTTAATGTTTTATAGCCCTTAATTGCTGAAAATATAGAAAAATTGTCTATTTACCCAAATTTTCATGCCAAACATGTATTTTATCATTGGCAATTACTTATGATACTGCCCTCATGCATAAAACAAAATGATACATCATTTTCTTCCATTTACCATTTACTACATTTCCATAATACTAAACTTTCTTAAAAAATCAATATTTAACCCTTTTCCACCTGATTTTCTGAAAAATTTGTCCATTTTCCGATAAATTGTCAGGTCACATGACCCTGATCACATGACCAGGAAATTATAATTCCAAAATTCCAATAACAGATTTAGAATCCTGAGGTAATAAGCTTTTCATTGATATATAACATGCTTCAATATATCACGTAATAAAAGCTTTAAATAGCATTCTCATGTCAGTGTAAAAGTGGCTTCTCAGCGGTCTGGAAAGGGTTAAGGCTTGACTAAACTAACACTGTCTATGGGACCATGCACATTAAAGAACACCTGCCTCGGTAAAAGTGTAGGGGTATGGTCTCTACCTTCTCATAGATTCGATCACCATCACCACCCTTGATATGACCCTGGCAGTTAATTAGGGTGTAAAGCAACCAATAACCAACCAACTAACACTGGATAACACTGGCTACTTCAGATTGCGTGGCGGGAAACCCCTAGCGGATACAATGAAAATCAATGTTATCCGGTTACTTCAGTCACCCTTTAGACGTAATTCAAATCATAAAAGAAGAGCTTTTGTGAATAATGATAACAACCACAATTTATTGGTGCATACATTTTGATGTTGGAGAAGATCTTTACGTCTTTCTTATTTTTTTGTGATAAATATGCCGGGTTATTGTTTCTCGAGACACCATCACATACCAACTTCCGGTTTTCTGTGGGCAAGGACGCGTTTTGACAACAAGCGTAACTACGCTGTTTTAAAAACGACTTTTTTCATTTCTGTGTTCACTATAACATCTAAATAAGAACTGAAGTCATGGGGGAAGAAATAGACGAAGAGATTTTGGAAGAATTGTACACATGGATTGATGAAATACCCTTGACAAGACCCAAGAAAGACCTCCGTCGCGACTTCTCGGATGGCGGTAAGTTTCAGTGAGCAGTGGCAGTGCCCGCGCCAGTGCCCTGGCCCCTGCTACTTGCAAGCAGGTGCCCGTGCCAGTGACCTGTCAGCAGTTACTTTCTGCGGTGTAATTATAGCCTAGTAATGTTATACTTCATACTGATAGATTATCGAATTGCGTACCGAAGCATAAACAGTTTGTAAAGTGAGATGCCAAACACCTAAGTCCTAACAGTTACCCCACGGGCCACGCTCAGAACAGTGACAGTGACCAAAGTAAAGACTCTTGAGTCTGTCTGACACTTTTAGATCTCAGCAAATTGCTGAAAATGACCAAGGAAAATATTACCAGTACCATGCCCATGTCATGGGACACGGAATTCTCGCCATGGGACAGGGCAATCTTAGAGAAAATCTAGCTTTCTAAGGTGTTAGCGTTAGGCCTAGACTGTTGTAGTAAAGTACAGTGATTATGGTGGCAATTTCGATGTACAGACAGCCGAAGAGAAAGTATGTGAAAGCTTAAATGTTAATCCTAAGTGTACTAAAGATCTCAGGGAAAAAGCAACAAATGCAATATGTGCATTTGTGTGTGATGTAACATATTGTATGTATCTTATCTCTGTCTGACTGACAACCTCACCTTGACATAAATGTATACTTATACGTTAGTCAATAAACAATCTTGAATCTTGAATCTTGAATCTTGAAATAACTTAGTGGTAATTTTTTTTTAATTTTTGTTAGGCCGACTCAAAAAAAGTTGTGTACAGTTGTATAAGGGCCTACCCTATTTTCCCTACATACCCTAGGCCTAGCCTGAGTTTAGTTGAATGAAAGATGTTCAGAGTCAAGAATCGTATGAAATATAACAATCAAATGAAATATAACAATCAAAGTGATAAAATGAACAGAAATTATCATATGAATAGTGTTAGGCCTAACTACAGAATCACCGAGCCTGCATACAAACAAAGCATTCTTTAAATAGACCCAGCCTGTTGTCTGATTGAAATTAGAATATATAGAATAAATTACAATAGAATATGTATTAGTGGATAATATTTTAGATCTTATTTGTAATTATACATAATCATCTATATAATATATATATATATATATGTTTTGTGACTTGTTTATTCCCAGAATAAAATATCTTCATTTTTTCTTTTTCTTTCTGATTTAGTGTTGACTGCAGAAATCATCAAGCACTATTGTCCACGACTCGTAGAGATTCACAACTATCAGGGTTCCACCAGCTCTGCCAATAAAATCACCAACTGGAATCTTATGAACAGGTATAGATAGACATACTATTGAAGTTCATAAACCTAACACAGGGAACAAATGCGATTGTTCCTAAACAGTGTTGTTGACTAAAAGCTTAAAGCCAGGGAATCATCCGTGAGTCAGACGTAATTTGCTACGTTGTAACTCCTGTGACTGTTACTGCCACGCCAAATTTGTGACATCACCAATAATGTCGCTGCATTACGTTCTACTGTCGCACCAGATAATACCCTGGCTTTAAAGCCACCCTTAGAGGATAAAGTCATTCGGGAAGTGGAAACAAGCTTTACTTAATATTGCCTTAATTAGTCAAACTTGTGGTAAACAATATAATTATAGCTGGAATGTTGAAGACACTTTACGATTTCTTGGTGTATTACACTTTTACAGGAACTCACACGTTGTTATATCTTTTCTAGGAAATGCGTTGATATCTAACTATAGATGGGGCATACGCACACTACATTTTCTCCTTGAGCCTTGAGGGTTTTAAATCGTAATATGGTTAATTCCAAATTATTGCCATATGTAAGTTTGACCATAGACATATACGTATATAAATTTATCTCTATGATCTGACCAATGCAGTAAATTCATAATTTTGACATTGAATCCTGCTGCTAAATGTTTTTCATTTGATTTCACAGGAAGGTTCTGCGAAAGTTAGGCTTTGAACTCGGCGATGACGTGATTAAAAACATAGCAAACTGTCGACCGTACGCAGTGGAGCAGATGCTGATGCTCCTTCGGAGAAAGATAGACCGCTACCTCTATGAGAATAAGCGGAGTAAAGGTGGAGGCCAAATACCAGTGGTAGCCGAGGCCTCCACTGCCATGAACGACAGGCCTGAATCAGACCAGCAACAACCCATGCAGCAACAAGCTAGAGGTAAATATTACTAATGGTAATCTGAATCATGGAATATAAAAGAGAGGCCTTAGAAGGAATAGCACATCTATTGCGTCATCGTTTTTTGGTTGTTGTTTTTTGGTTGTTTTTTTTTCGGTCCAATGGGTGAAGAAAAATAAAGCTAGTCGAGCAGTTATTTCATAATGTAATGAAAATGCTTAATCTCTTAATACGGGTAAATGAAAGTCAGGTCCTGGACAAGAATGTTTTTAAAAGATGACCTAGGAAATGTATAAGCATCGTAAGAAACAAAAGAATGCTTACCTTACATGAGCAGTGAGCCACGCCTAATTAGCTTTTGTAGTTGTACACGTCACCTAAATATTCATCGTGAACCTCGGACTTGATCATAAGAAGAAACTGTGTAATGAATAAATCTAACGGCCTCATTTTCTTTTCAGCCACAACCGTCACCATCAAAGTACCACAAGAGGCACAACAAGGGTATGTTTTAGAAAGAGAAAATCAGTACCTTTCTTGTATTGCCTGATACATTTCTAGTATGACAGAAATTGGAACCATTCGATAGTTTGTGCTTACCCTGCTAAGTATAAGAATCACAGCATTCAAAATAAGACCAGGAAGTCGAACGACTTTATACTAAAGTCGTGCATTTATTTAAACTGTGTACTCAATCTGGAAAAAAAATGGATTGAGATGAACATTTTCTTTTCAGTCGCCAACCAGCGAGTACATCATCCGGAAATGTGGTCTTGCACCCCTTAAACATGAAAGTACCTAAGAACTTTAAGGGTGAACTTGTGCCCAAAATACTGGTCGAAGAAAAAGAACAGGAGCTGCTAACTAAAGATGAAACAATTCAGGTAGGGAAGGGCCTATGTTTATGTGTGTATATAATCGATCACCTTTTAAATTTCACACTGCTATTTATTCAAAGAATGCACGAAGCATGATTGACACATTTTACTGATTCTGTTATGACAGTGTTGCCACAACCTACTTTTCTGGAAAAGCTGTTTCTTTAAGATTTGTTTTGTTTTGTTTAACAATTTTAGATTTTTGTATTTTGTAACTTTTTCTTGCAGAAAAAAGTATTATGTTTGTACTTTTTCCTGCGAGTATTCAGAGATCAACCACCAATATTGTTAAATGTTAAAATTCAATAAGGAGAATTTTTAACCCTAGCTGCGATGGCAGGTCGTACTATAGTTATCTGATCATTCTCATTATGCCACGAATCACTCAAATGTTCTTAGCTAAATTATTGAAAAACAAAAGTTAAATTATCATATCTTAATCGTATTGATGATGACTAGCATTTTGTAAGCAAAATCATTTTGAATATGATATTTAAAACAATTTTTACAGATATTTTGTACTTTTTGTAACGCAAATAGATTTACTTTTACTCTTTTAACGCGAATAGATTTAGTTTTCCCCAGTTTGAAGCCACAAAAAACACTTATTATAATGATGTGTTTTATTTCAATATGCCTTTAGTTATGTTTTTATCCTTTTTTTTATTATATTATTTTAGATTCTCCAGGCTAAGGTGCGTCGCCTGGAACACTTGTTACACCTTAAAGATATTAGAGTGGATGATCTCACGACAAAAATTAACGCACTTGAACATCAGATGCGGCCGACCTTGCAGATGAAACCACAGGGAAAACAAGGCAACAGACCTCGTTGACCGAACACGCTATTGGCTTTGATACCTCTATTAAGTCATCTGTTGGAGAGAGAAAAAGATAATTTAAAACATACTGTAGTTTTGAAGACCGGTTATGTGTGATATAAGAGGGGTACTAGCTTTTTATTCTGGTTTGCCTGTCAAGTATTCTATGATACGTGCTCACGTCGGTAACATATTATTCGTAGGTGAAGGCCAGGTCAGATACTTATAGGAGTTAGTGCATAATATAGTGCATACTACCAAAGATTAGTATAATTAGTTTGAACCAAAGAAAAATGGAATGATATATTTGGTGCACTGTAATCCTCTTTTTGAAAAAAACCTTAAATGGGCACCAAAGAAAATGAAAAAAATAGAATAGGCACAACATTTTAAATTACATAGTTAACGAAAAGTGATAAAGGAGGAAAATAAAAATATTCTAGCATTAGAAATATCCGTGGTCTATGAAAATATGTTGAGGTCTATATCTTTGTTTCTCGGAGGTGTTTTTTCTTTGGGGAAGGGGAGATAACAGGGGAAAGAGTTTATTTGAAATATTTTAGGCAAGAGATGTTGGTGCTCTCAAATCTTCTTGCCATTGCATAACAAATGTTGATGTCGATATTTATAGTGAATATCTTAGAGTTTTAAGTTGCACTGCCTCTACCACTTACCAAGTTAAATTTACTCCATTAAGAATTGGTACCTTTTAGCTGCAATATTGGTGCATTATATGGTTGGCAAAACTATTTTATTACCAACACTAAAGCCCGAGGCATAATACAGTATTTTTTGCTCAGTATCTGCATTGATTTTTTTTATTTGAATGTTGATTACGACTATATTCATTAAACTACTGCCGCGTACTATACACCTCTAAAGGTTAGAGGCGATCATTATCAAACATGGACATTTGACAAAAGGATTATTTGGCAGAAATCTTGTTTTGCCTCCAATTATTGCTGCATCTTGATAGAACGCCAAGTATTTCTCATGCTCATCCCGTCCATATTTTATGATATTTGATAGCTCATTTATCACAGAGAATCTGCTCTTCACCAGTTATCTCCTAGTTAGTAAGTTTAACTTATTGATATCATGTATTCTACGCGTCAGATGCTTCCTTTATACTGCAAATCGATAATACATGTATGTGCCGTACACATGTATGCGGTATAATTATGCAAATCAGATTACCGAAATGTAGGGTTTACTTAAACATTGGTTCCTATGGCAAAAACTTCTTTTCACTCCAACTTCTATGAATATATGATTAATCAATTTTCATACAGTAGCAGGCAAAACAAAAATTACCCAAAGAAATCTCGCACATCTACGAGTTTTATTACCTATCAAGTTTTTGCAAAGTCTACAGAAATGTCGGTTTCTCCATAGGCACTATTGCAAAAGAACCTCACGTTTCCTATCTCGTCTCCAGTATCCTATTCATCATCTGTTGGGAATTAAGCGATACTCGCATAGTCATATGTTCTATACTAAAGACTCTCCTAATACTTACAGCATTCAATTCCTGTGCCTTCTATAATATAGATTAATGGACTTTTATACGAACGTGTACTCTAAGTACGTTTTTTTCCATACCTTGCGTCCCATTCCAATGGACGGTTCTATGCAATTAATTGACGAACCATCGGTACAAAAATTAAAATCAACGTATTATAAGACAAATAACAATCGTGTACATATCACCTCACATATCAGAAACTCAAAGTATGTATTACAAATCGGTTGTGAGCACATTCCAGTCACTTGTCTCGAAACAGTTTCCACTGATCTTCCAACATTTATATCTATTCATAAATTTTCACTCATCAAAGGGCATCAAATATCTTTTAAAGATATCACTGAAAGTGGACAATTGTATAGACTAGAATCGGGGAATTCGTTTATCGAATATATCGGGTTTCAGGATTTTTGAACTTCGATATTCTTACTTTAAAAGAAAAGTTTGCCTGCGATCATTAATTCAAGTGTGTACTGTACATGCATACTCCCTTTCAAATTTTCCAACACTTAACTTTTCAAGTTTCGCATCACCTTTTCATAATGCGATGAAGCTTCTGTAATTAACTTGTAATTGCATTAACGGTACACTTAATTCAAGATAGCTGTGATACTGTTTCCATCCATGTTATAATTCTTTATACTGTATCTCTCTGGCGCTAATGTATCTTGTTATCTTACTTAGATAAGTAACCATGTTTATCGAAGATAAATATCTAAAAATGAGTATTGGACTAAGGGCAATTTATGTGCTTGTTACATTGATGTATATAAAACAATTGTTTGATTTTCAGGAAAAAAATCTAGGAATGCACATTTAGTCCTATTTGTTATAAAGGTTGCTGTGGTGAAGCACTAATATATTCACGGTTTTTAAAATCAAAGTTAATAAAGTAAATAATAAAATTTAATGGAAGTCTTACTTTTTTCTGTCTTTTGTGTCTCTTATTTATGTCTTATGAATCACCTTAAAGTAAAACGCATTTTATAAATGAGAATATTGAGTATTTATTCATAAGGTGATAAGAACATACAAAATCATAGCAACATAGCACATTATGTACGTGTCTCTATCAATTTTGAACAGTAAATCGAATATGTGTATACAGTAAATAGAAGTAGGAAATTCTACACGGTTAAATAGCCAAAAGTTGGTTTGGTAAAAGATACAAAATACGTAAAACATTATGCAATAAAATAGGGCCGATAATCAGTATTTGCAAGACTAATGTTGATTTACAGATCACAGTCACAAGGGTAAGGAAAACGATTGTAATTTATTTTGAATATTATATATATTATCATGCTTTGATTATAACAGTTTTTGAAAGTTGCAAAGAGTGACTGGATTTAGTTGCAATCAGAAATGGCAGGAGAAAAGATCTTTATTCAAAACTTTGGCAGTAGAAAATATATCATTGTCAATCTATACTACGTCTATCATTTAATATGTTAGAACGTAAACATTCGGTAGGAAAAATATCTATAAGTATTAGTATCTACCCAACTCTTTAACAAAAAGCTACAAGGCACTTTAATAACTTTCTAAACAAATAATCAGTATAGTGTGTACCCACGGTACGTCATTTGTACGTCATAAGAGCTACCAACGGTGAAGATAAAGTATGAAATGGACTCCAGTGTACAATGGTAAACTGTGGACTGAATATATAGACAAGGAATCGCGTAAATGCAATGGTTTGATTCCATTGAACAGACTAGTCACTAGCAGAGCAAGGTGTGGGTATCTTGTGTAAATTGGACGATTTGAGATTATTCCACCAATATTTTACGACAATAAGGTGGCCTAATGAATGAGATTTTCTTTACTCAGAATTACGAATTACGAATCTACGAAGTGATTGACTCGTAGTATTCTACAGGAGATGGAGGATGTGAGTTTTTGAACGTTATAAAAACTCACTTTACTTTACTAAAACATCAAAAACATTGATCAGGTTAAACGTGTATTCAGAAATGTCGTCTTTGAACCGTATACGTATTGCTTATAATTATAACAATTTAATTTCAATGACCATTATACATCATCAATATCACTGAATCATGCAACAACAAAAACTCCTATGCGCTTTTCCTTTTTACCTCCAACCTCAGGCTCACAAAATTAACGTAAAAAAAATCTCAAAGTCGCCCTAAAAATCCTCAGGGTACTCTGATGAGATAATGTAGCCTTTGGGGTAGTGTTTGGTTGATGTGTGACTCTGTTGAGGTAGCCAGTGGTATCTCGAATACCAGGGCTTTCATACGACAGGCGCCGTCGTCGTCACAGTAGTAAGAGATGCACTCCACGTCGATAAGTAAGGGGTCGTCGGGGGTGGGAGTGGCCGGGGAGTGTAGGGTGAAGACCGGCTGACGGGAGTAGTCGTCCGTACTGCCCCTCTGGTCGGTTATACTTGCTAGGATTTGGTCCGAAAACTCTATCTCTGTAAAATAAATGCGTGTGGATATTAATTGTGTTTAAATAACAAAGTCAAGATATCACACGACATCAAACTTTCTCTATATCCAAAATGTGCATGATTATTTTTTTTTTAAAACAGAGTTTTATCCAAAAATATTTCTTTAAGAGAAATTTGTATGAAAATCAATATGATTAACACTTAATTTATTTACGTTATTTGAAATAGTAAACAAAGTCGACATGAGACCAACAATTGAGTGATCGCCCAGTCCAGCATTTTAATTTTGGACATATCCTATACTAGGGACGATATGTTCACTGTTTTTGAACCAGAATATGACTGGGATATTGTTTGTACATAAGTGGCATAATCTTACACACTAAGATCCAAAAGTAAGTTCCGGACCAAGAAGTAATATGCAGAAATCATGCCTGGTTATAAAATAATCCAACTTGTATGTTGGTTCTCAGGTTTATATAGTGAGTAGTTCGCCATTTTCCCACCACAACTAACTATGGCCAGGAGCCAGACTAAACTTTTGGAAATTACCAGGGCCCATACCTTCGTAACTAATTTTCGTGATTAGGCTAATCAGCTGAAATTGTATTAGTGTCTCATAATGTCTGATTCAGTCTGTCACCAAAAGGAGTTTTATCATTTGAAAGTAACGTTAAAAAGGAATTTTTTGATGTAGTTACTTTGATATACAAACATATCTAATATGAATGAGACGCTAGTCAAATTTCACCTGATTAGCCTAATCACTGAAATCAGTTATGATGATATGGCCCCAGGATAGATAAGATAGATTTTTTTTAAAGTCCTCTCAATCTTACCTTGCACGCTGATCTGCCATTTGAGTGGGGCACCCTCAGTGGGGTGGAGACCCTCGCCGAGTTCTATGTTCAGCTGTAGTCGGACGGTTTCCCCGGGAGTCACGTAAAGGGTGGGAGCGGGGACAACTTCAGCCGATCTGGGCACGAGTCGTTTGAGGACGGGTCTGGAGGGAGTGAAGTCCACCTCGTCAGTGGGCGAGTCGACCTCGTCTACTTTGGGTATCAGGATGGTTAGCTGCAATATAAAGGGGAATATGAGAGGCTCGTACAAATATCAGATTTGTTTCCAAACACTACAAAAGTTGCGTTTGCCAGACAAAAAGTGCGTACAAATTGGGATGACTTTTTCAACACAAGTATAGTATTCAAAGTCAAAAAGCTAAATTGCAATAATAAAAAAACAAACAAAAAAACATACCTATATTCAAAAAATAATTTCAAAAAAATGAATAACAACAACCTACATAAAGACGCAGAAGATTCTATACTAGCCTCATTGCGTATACATTGTATTTTCCTTTACATGTGGACGTTGACATGGCCACTAGGTACTTTATTCCAGCGCAATCATGTTGTTTTGCCAGGATGTTTATTTTTAATAAACAAGGAAAAAAATAATTCAGAAAGTAACCAACTTCACTAACTGTTCAATTTGTGGGATCGTACACCATCAGATTTTTTATGCCACCCATTTTTTTTTTCATTTTTGGGGGGCAATACTCAACAAACTTTTTTCTTAATATCATTGACACCAGTGAGTATTGATAATTGCAGATAAAATACTGACCTCGCTGACTGTCCCCTTGGTGGGGTCGTACACCTTCAGGCTGTGGTTGTTGGTGTCTGCTATGTAGATGTCTCCAGATGTAGAATGTACGGAGAGACCACCCGGCTCGTTAAACTCCACCTCACTCGGGTCAGACCCAAGCCGGTGACCAGGCCGACCGCTCCCTAATAGCGTATGACACTCTCTCTTTGTGACATCTATCGCTTTGATCTTTGAAAATACAGAACAAAAATAGTTAGGAAACACACTCAACTTCGGACCTTTTATGCATACCACCTATTTTAACTTTTATTTTACACCTATTTTAACTTTTATGCATACCACCTATGGTTGTAACATCGACAAGTTGGCCCACAATCAAGCATTCGTGTTCAGTTTGTTTTGTTTCAAAGTTTAAACTTTTACTGACGTGAAGAGATTCAAGGAAAACTCTTCATTTTGTGCTTTCTTCCTCTTTAAAGATCCGGGGACATGATCTGAGCTACTGTGCAAAAGGCAATACAATTGGAGAGTGTTCAAAATGAAATGTTTTGATACAGGTAAGGGGTTCCACAGGTGCAACTACGCGACAGGCCACCTCCTTCTAACACCTGAATATAAGTCTGCCAGGTGTTACTGCTGAGACTCACACCCCTTACCGCTGGCCATGTTGTGACGTCACAAGATGCCTTTTCAGTACAGTGCATAGTCTGTGGAGTCAAATCCACTGTTTCCCCAAAGCTTTGTTTTGTCACCTTAGAGTATATTTAGTGCAAAGTATAAATGTAACATAAGTTTTTTGGGGGCCTGTATCTGGAATAGCCGGGGAAACTGGGGTAGGCCTAATTGACTCCCCACCTTACCCACCTTGTGAAGTAACTGTAGAATCTGTCCTCAAAGTCGCACAGGCTCTCACCCCTTCGCACCTCACCTTGTGAAGTAACTTTAGAATCGACCCTCAAAGTCGCATAGGTTCTTATCCCTTCACACCCCACCTTGTGAAGAAACTTCAGAATACATCCCAAGAGTCGCATAGTCTTTCACATCTTCACCCCGCTGAGATCATGCTAAGGGTTTTGTTGGCCTTGCCAAATTGGTGACTTTAATATAGTTTTGATTAGCCAAATACCTCATGATTTCGCACAAAATTGGATCAATTTAAAGAGAAATGAAAACAAGTAAGTTACATACCCACCATATAGATAGTGGGATTTCAATATGTCAATATGTGTCTGTAAAAGAAATTCGCCAAAGACTCCCATTTTGGCTAAATCTGCCACAGGTGGGAGGCTAAGTGGCCAGCGAGATGACTTGGCCTATCTGGCACCACTGTGGACAGTTCTAACAGTAACAAATCCTGTTTGCACCCGTCTCTACACTGCTTGTGTAAGCTATATCAGACCTCCAAACGATAATGCATGTATTAATCTGCTATTAGAATAGAAATGACTATATTGTGCCCCCTGTTCAATAGGTGGGAACCAGTGTCCAGGGAGCAGATAGGCATCTTGATACGTCACATCCGGCATGCTCGCTAAATCTAGGTCAATTGGCCCTGCTATGGGATTTCACCCTAAATTTGAGTATAACTTCAACAGGCCAGCAGCTACAACTATATAAAACACAGATATGTGTTCATATTTCAATTATAAAATATATTATGTTTAGTAGTTAAGGACGTGTCACCGGATCTTTAAGAAATTCCAATTTATTATTCCTGAAAAATTCAAGTTATCATAAGTGCTCAAAAGTCCAACTGTTATTACACAGAGTTGTAGGGAAACAACTGCATAAAGAATTGGTAGTAGTGTTATCTGTCAGATTATGAATAATTCATATCTATTGGTAAGCTTACTTTGTGGTTGTATGAATCAGCAACGAGAAGGCGTCCACCTTCTTTAGGCTCCATGGCAACCCCGAGTGGGTGCTGTAGCTTTGCATCTATTCCCTTACCATCCTTGTCGCCAAAGGCGAAGAGATTCTGAACACGGAAACAAACATACACTTGGCTGATTCAATTTCCTTCAGAGATTCACTTCATAAACCTTTACTTATAAATAAATTAAACAATATAAATCGACAATACCCACTTCAAAAAATATGGGTTAGATTTTGTTCTACATTACAGATATTAGTCATTCACACTTCTATGACTCAAAAAGAATAAGCAGAAATTTTCCGAGTTAAATAGACATACTCACAGAACATCTCATTCAATTACGTGTACTTGAAAAAAATATGCCTAACGACTGCTCTTTGAGTATTGGAAAATAATTGCTGTAAAGGTAAAAGAAACAGAAACAGAAACCTATTACTCGGTAGCATTTAAAATCATATACCCTGGGGTCCCTTGTAGCGCCAACCAAAGCCTTTACAGCTCCGTCGGTAAGTGAGAGTTGGCGCACACTGGAGCTCTCGCTGTCCGCTATGTAGAGGACCCTGGAGGAGGCCGACTCCAGTAGGGCTAGGCCTGAGGGCTGGGCGAAGGCGGCGGCGTGGGGGTAGCTGTTGTTGCGGTTCTCCTCCGCGCCATTACCAGCAAACCGCACGCACGTCCCTTTAGTGTATGATCTGTGAAAAGGAAAGTGTTCATAAGTATTGGGAGTAATACTAGGTTATACAGGCAAATGCGCTGGAAAAGACAAGCATAACATGAAGCATGCATGTAAGGTCCCGTAGTATATTTCTTCTTACTAGTTTTCCCCCCGGAATGCATATTTTCTCCAGATTGTAAATCGAGGATTATGGACCAAAAGATCCCAAAGCTTAGGCATTTTGTGTTAATGATAAACTGAGAAGTAATTCTAAAATCAGGTATTTTCATCTGTTTCAATAATGAACTGTAGTGTAGCAAAATGAAAATACTCATATTTCGTTGGGGTCTGACAGAACAGAATATTGTAATTCTCTCAAATAAATCATGTATATCATGCAGAAACTCGTCCACTTACTTTCCTTTCAACCATTTGCCGTCTTCTAGGAAATATAGCCATATCTGATGAGTTCCAGCCATCGCAATCACAAGCACGTCCTTTTCCTGAGAGCCTGTGGGGTAATAAAGGTATATACAGGGTTAAGCCGCTTGGTTAATACAATGGTTAAGTATCGTTATACCGTATGATCAAAAAAATCTTAATTGTTCTTGTACAGCACAAAACAAATATTGTTAAAAAAGAGTTATTTTGTCTTGAACTAAAGTAGGAAGGAGCATACGTGTGCCATTCCTAACGTGAGAATTTAACTAAACTTAGAATTATTAAATTTGCTGTCATGAATGACAATGTGACTGAAACATTCCTATTATAATGTTAACAAAACAAGCAGAATAATAAAGCCAAATGACAGTGGCGGATCCGGGGGGGGGGGGGGGGGGGGGGGCAAAAGGAGCAATTGCCCCCCCCCCCCCCCCCCCCCCCCCCACACACACAGACCCATCTCTAAATTTGAAGATCTGCATAAATCTGGTGTTTTTAATTTTCATTTTTATAAGGGGGGTCAGGGTTTGCCCCCCTAGAACACTGGCTCTGGATCCGCCCCTTGAGGAAGGCTAATCAGAATACATACCGATGGATGAGGTGAGGAGAACGTCCCAGGGAGAACTGATGGGTTGTTGGGGACCTTGTTTACCACCTTCTCTGTCAAAGCCTTGCTTGCCCGTTCCCGCCAAAGTGACTACTTCACCTTTATCCAGGTCAGCCTAAAACAATTAACAGAAAGTTATCGTGTTGTAAAAATTGCAGATATTATTCAACTGAATTCGTTTCAACAAATCCGTTTTACTAAGTCCTGTACATATCTTCCCGCTCAATTCGTTTTTTTAAAGACAATCAAGTATTAAATCTTAGAACTTGCAGTTCTATTTTAATCCATAACACTAGCCTTTTCCTAAGCATCTTATTTGTTTGAATCTATACAGCAAAGAAAATGCACATGCAATCTAAATATGTATGGATGAAAGGACTACAGACAATTTAAGTGTCTTTACACACAAAAAACATAGAGATGCAATGTGCATTAATATATAGAGTGACTTCTTACGTATCGAATAGCATGGTTCTCCGTGTCTGCAATAAATATTCCATTCCCTTTCCATGCGACCCCCTGCGGTGCGTTGAAACCGCACTCTTGAAACATGCCATTCTTGAATCCGGCCTCACCACAGCCGATGACAGTCTAAAAATCGAATGATAAATCAAAGTAAAACGTCATGTTACAGTTCCAATGAGGTTTATATCATATGGGTTGTAATTTAGTTTCTCAAAGAAAACGCAAGATGCTTCACTTTAATATTGTTGTTCCTAGATAAAATTGATCTTTTTAAGTTCCTCACAGAGTAAACAAGATATTACGGCGAAAGCTTGAGATTAAAAACGTGTTTCTGAAATAATCATACTCTGAGGAGTTATTTTCTAAAATTTTAAATCTACAAAATAAGAAAGAAAATGAAACAGCGGGTATACCGTTCCTGCGAAAGCTCATGTGATATTAATATAAAGAATTTAGGTTTTATACCTCTAAAATAACTTTAAAATTAAATCTCACCTGCACTTTATCAGTTAGAATCTCACCTGCACTACACCAGTTAGATCCGTAACTAGTATCCTATGATGTCCAGTATCCGCTATGGCCAACTTCTTCCCTGTTTCATCAACATTCACTTTTCCCGGGAAGGACAATGCCGACGGAGGCAGACTCTCCTTGCTGAGTTTAATCGGCAGATCATTCTTAATGCTAACCTCCCCACGGTCCTGATAATACAAAAGTGCCACTCTGACAAAATCTTCCAGGGTTTGCATGTGTCCCTCGCCCACCAAATGAAGGAGGACTTTCCCCTGAGGACTGACCAGGACCAGAGTTGGCCAACATTGTATTTCCAGCTCATGCCATAACCGGGCTTCGCTGTCGTTGACCGTCGGGTGTGTGATGTCGTAGCGCAAGACTGCACTGAGGATGTTGGAAGACACCTTCTCGTTCTCAAACTTGGCCGAGTGGACGCCAATGACTACTAGTCCATCTTGTACTGAGTGATTCTTTTCGAGGCGATGCAGGTCCGGCAGGATGTGCATACAGTTGATGCAGCAGTAGGTGAAAAAGTCCAGCACCACCAACTTCCCCCGCAGGTGTTCTTCTATGGATATTGGTGTACTGACGTTGAACCATTCCAGTCCTATAAGATACATTTAATGTGTGAATGATGTATAAATAACCAAAGAAGAAGTACTAGCGGATGTAGCCTATATAACATTTGATAAGATATATTCGAATTTGCTTAAGTCGAAGGTGGTAATGAACTACTATTGATAAAAATAATAATGCAGCAGATTTTGCCTCTATTTATGAATACTGAAATAAAGGGAAAATACCTAGATCTACATCATGTAAAAGCCTACAACGATCTGCTGGCGGCTCTGTCCTTGATTTAATCTTACCATGATAGAATATCAAGTTAATTGTTCCTGTTACTGCAAACCTAATTTGAACGTTATTACTATTACTAGTATTTGATAAGCTAAAGTGTTCTTTTGAGGTTCTTAGTTCATATTTTGACAGTGTCATCTCTCAAATATCGCTATTTATTATTAGTGAATATCAAGTCTGACTTTAACAAAATTCAAATTAGTCATTGTAACGCCACTGCAATGGTGCAACAATATACATGAGTTTCATCCAGAGTTTCATCTGTCGTTGAAAGAATGACCCAATTGTTGGAGAAGTAGATCTAATAGCGATGACCCACATTAGATAGGGGACCTCATTAATTAAAGACCGCCTGCACTTAATTAGGCCGTCATTTAGACCGGTTCTCTTCTAGACTACACATAAATAATTTTGTAGAACAAAATATAAATTATAGAGATAGATTTCAATATCTAATGGCATTGCATTTTTCATCTAAATAGAGGAGTTTATTACATTAATTAATTCCAATAATTTTTTTTTTATAAAAGACATTGACTCAATTTCACGGAAATACATGACAATTTTTAAATGTCATTGTCAGTAACCCCATTTTCATTTAATCAGGGTATACTTACTTTAGAAAAAAAGCTGTAGATGGCCTTGAGTCTACTAGGCTTGACTATAATCGTAAATAGACGACAGTGGTGGACATAGGTATTAGAAGATAGGGGCCAATCAACCCTTAGTTTTTCAAATCTAGCTAGGGCCCTCACCTAAATAAAGGCCCCCTCACAATGAAACACTTGGTTTATTTCTTCATTTTTATCTATGAATACCATTAAATACAAACCAGGTAGATCTAGGTGAATTAACATGTTGCCAGACCTAAATTCATTTTATAATTAAGAGAAGGCAAAATATGCAACACTAGCAGTAGCATAGGCCATAGCTTTCAATCTGTGGTTATCATTTCTAGATCTAGGTAAATTAACATGTTGCCAGACCTTTTATTCTATATCTAATTAAGAGAAAGCAAAATATGCAACACTAGAGTTCAGTAGCACAGGCTATATCTGACAATCTGTGGTTATCATTTCATGATTTTCTACGGGCCAGTTGGGTCCCTAGGCCCCAATTTCTAGGGGCCTTACCAAGGTTCTCGAGCTCCTTGTAGATCTAAGGACTGGTCTATGTCCACCCAGGGTGGAAACAGTTTAGATCTACATTAACTTGCTAAATTAAAACTGTGTTAGTGTGTAGATCTCTAGGCCTATAGCCTAGACTACGTTGGCATAAGTTACAGGCTGAAACCCGGCTAACATAGAACGGGAATCTTGCCTCTACTCATAAGTCCACTTTGACCAGTTGATATAACTGGAGTATGCTGCCAAATATAGAAGTTACAAAGATAATTCATGAATCACAGACAGGAATGAGAAATCCACTGCATTGCCTGCAGTCTGAATCATACACTGAACCGAGTCTAACCTGGATGGAAATCTGGACATCGTGGAAGATCCTCCTTTTCCATGTTACCGATGTATTCTCTAATACAAGTTTCCCTTTCTTGCGCATTTTGAATATCTGACAACGTTTCTACTAGTTGAAAACTTTGACCAACTACAGTGAATTCCACTTCCCCGCCGTCCGAGTCCTCCATGTTGTTTTTTTCACTTCCGCCTTTTCAGCGTTGCAACTGGTAGCTAGAAATAATGTTGTTATTCTGTTTGTAAACAATATATGACCTGTCATTATATTTAGATTAATGCTATTAATGAAGTAGTGTTCATAAGATAATTTTGAGAGGGATTATTGAAAAAGTATCCTTATTTGCTACGTAAACTCCATTTAGCAATCAAACATCTTTCGGTTGTCACTTCCGGTGCTTGAGCAGACGATATTTTTCGCCGTTGTTACTTCAGCAGGTGCCCGTTCCATTTTCAAGTGATGCATGTGGCTTATTTTGAGTAATGTATGCTTAGGCTATCGATGCAGAAAGTAGGTAAGCTTATGTATAAGTCAAACTGAAAGATGACTTTCGTTATAACGTTCTTTCATTATGATTTTACACTGTCTACTCTGGCCATGCTGGACGTCCTTCAGGCTTCAGGCTCAGTAAGGCTTCACTTCACCCTAGCTGTGTAAGCCTCAGTTTTAAGAACTCAGTCTCAGGCTAGGAAAATCTGCGTGTCCGCGTGTCCTCGACGACCAGAAAATGGCTGTGGACGACCAGAAAATGATTTCTGGTCGTCCTCATGACGACCAGATATTCTGAATTAATCGCTAGAATATTAATCTGTAAAATATTGTTTTCTAACTATTTTGATAGCTTGTTTTAACATAAGAAATGGTCTCTATATTGTGGACAACCTAAAGGTTTGTGAGGACGACCAGACTTTTGCTAATGGTCGTCCTCTGACGACCAGAAATGTGGCCGAATTTTCCTAGCCTGAGTCTGTTAAGCTGTGCTAGAGTTCTAGAGCTACACTTCACCCATGTTTATCCAGCCACAGGCTGAGCCAGTTCTGAGTTCAGCTAGCCTTTACATCACTATAAAGCTACAAAGTATTGTTGTAACTTGTACATATACATACATACATATACTAGGAGCTAGACCATAGAATATGGGAGTTGGAAATATGACCTGAGCAAGGCTAGATTTTGAAGGCTAGGTCCAATCCATTATTCCCATCATCATGATCATGTACTGATGTAGGAATAACGGATTGGATTGGATCAAGCATGTAGAGTACATGTACTAAAAAGATATTGGAACAAGCATGTACTAGTAGTACATGACATAGCTGCAGTCTTGTTGCTATAATTCATATAATATATCGGTATAATGAAATATGATATTTTTATACAAATATATGAAAAATTATGATAAATAATGAAATATAGATTCTAGTTCAGTTTATCTCCACTCCTTGGGCGTTACCAGTTTTAACTGGAAGCCTTTAGCCAAACCTGCCCTGTTTTGAGGTTTCCTTAGGCCTAAAAAAAATAGTTGTGTTCAGGTAACATAGGTTCAAAAAATAAGGGTTGATCTAGGTAGGTCGATTTATTATTATTATTAATTTTTTTTGGCTTTTTTTTTACTTACCATAGAGACCTGGGCAGTGTTGAAAATTAAAAAAATATTCCAGATATCATCTAAAGAACATTTTTAGCATCTAAAATCCATGCCCTGAGTATCGATGTGCTCTTTAATGGTTTTCCATGCTTTTTAGGTCAATTCTTTTGGATTTAAAAAAAAAATAGGGGAGGTCTGGTTACCTGAATACAACTTTTTTTTGGCCTTAGGTAAGTTGTTCATTGCATAAATAGCTCGGGCCTCTTAATCGTTCATAACGGGGAATTTGTTGTTACTCAGACAATGTAAGACCCAAGCAGTGTTAAAAAACATAAGTGGTAAGATAACAAGTATCTGTGCCATTAGCCCTCACCCGTTCACATTAGGACCACCACCGTCGCCTGCAGCTGGGGAGGCTGGCAGGTGGACGAGTGATAGGTCACTCAGTGAGGTGTATGGCAGTACATGCATGGACCTACAAGTAACCCATTTTTAATTAAACAGTAAACCCCTCCCCCAACTATGTGTGATAGCAGAGATGTGTTGGTCGTCAGTTCCCATATTCCGCCTATTGGTGGTAGGAGGGGTGTTGAGAGGAAGGGGTTCTGGTGGTGGTGGTCAGTCAGTCAGTCACTTTCACTCAGTGCTCTAGGTCTAGGTTATAATTCACAATGCATTTGTCAATCCTCTTTTCACTTTATTGTGGGATATCCATCGCTCATGCATAAGTGAAACTTTGATAGCGTCTTTGCTTCTTGTTTCTGAATGTAAGGCAGTTGCAAAGTCTATTAAACGTCTTTGAAAGGTCTAAAGATATTGATTTTGTTTGGTAGAACAATTTGCAAAGCCCTGATAGTGTTCCAAGAAAATATGGACCCATTCTTTAATTAATGATATACATACCAGGGCCCATGTTTTCGTAATTAATTAGGCTAATCAGGGAAATTTTGATTAGGACCTCAATATCAGCAATTTTGTCTTTTACCAAAATTGACGGTTTTTTGCAAAATAGTATCAAAGAGGGATACTCAGATGTAAAATTTCTTCATGATAGACAGAATCTCTAATCATGAGACACTGATCAAGATTTCACTGATCAGCCAAATTAGTTACGAAGATATGGGCCCTGAATACAATGCAATAATCAAATCATAATGAACAAATTAAAGTAATTCAAAGACTAAATCAAATATCAAATCGACAACCAATTACAATTAATGATAATTGAAATATATGAAAAATCGAATTATTGTTAAGATCAACAGACCTATATACATACAATCTATAGCTGGTTAGGTGAATCCTTATCATGTGAAAACATTCTTGCTTTTTACTACCATTATCGGTCCATGCAGTATTCTGTGACAATTAACTATCTCTGGCAATAATTTGCGCCATAAATTGTATCAGAATTTGTTCCAATACAATTTCATGTCAATACAGTTTCGTGTTATTAAGTGCCAACGCCCAAAAGGCATTTTGTAGATATTACCTTTAGGCTTAGCCCTATATGATGACATAGGACTTGCGACTGCTGTTTTCCCTTTGTGACAGACTACGTGTTATGTATACCCCATGGAAGACAGACTGGGGTATGAATAGGGGCACTAACATTAATTTTGTGCATTTTGTGTCAGCTGCAGCGGGTTCCAGAGACAGTTTAAGATATACCCAAATACGATAATTATTGTGTCACCAAAATACGATAATTCCGCCCTGTCCCATCCAGAGATATTATCGTAAAATGGTTTCTATCGTAACCTGGTCAATATCCGCACATACAATAATTATCGGCAAAAAATTATCGGTAAAATAATTATCTTCCAATAATTCCCAAGGTCACTCAAATATAGCGGGAAAATTGTCATGACGTCACATCCGGTAGAGGTCAAATCCGCTTGTTTTTGGTCGGTTGAGTATATAACATATACAGAGGCCGATAATCATCTTATAGTTGCTGGTTCCCGATAAATTGGTTACGTTTCATAGTTTTACGCCGGTACTACGTCACATTACCGTCCTTGCCATCTTGGATCCATGCTCGTCACGTTGATCACGTTCATCTTGCTGTTTTTATCTTCTGCTTCGCTTCAATTCACCGTAAGTATATGCTCTGTAAACTATATTATAATGTTTGAACACAATTTAGAAGTGGTTGCTACAGATTTTTTAGCCTATTTGTCCGTGTTTCATGTGGATATCATGTTCCACCGATCGTTTATACTCAAACTGTCACTATAGTACTATAGTACACTAGTAAAACAATCATGAATAACAAACAATGTAGTGTATTTCATGTCATTTTGATGTAATTTTCTTCGTCCCCAAGCTGTATACAGATAAAGTGTGGGACACTGTTTTCCCTCCGCCCCCTCTATCCATAATGTTTGTGTTTCTCCAATTTTGTGGTGGTGGGGGTGAGGGGCTAACCTCCATTCTACCTACACAGGTCATATTTTCATAATATTATACTAGGCCTGGCCTGCCGCCTGCGCCTAAACAGGTAATATGGTCCAGGCCGGCACGCTTATGTCGGCGGGATAAAAATTGTTGATGAAATGCCCGGTTAATAATATCTTTTTGTCACCTCTCTACCCTTTCACCAACAACTCACTTCTTATCCGGAAAATATTTATAGGCCTGCCCCCCCCCGTCTGCATTAGTATTATTTAGACAGCGCCTAACTCAGTTTTCGCCTGAAAAGATAACATTTCTAGGATAAATATAATATAAATAAGCAAGCTTGTGCCAAGCTTTATAGGCCTCCCCCGCCCTCGGTGCCTAAACTATAAACTATATTGTCTAAGGTCGGATGTACCACTCAGTTTTTGCATGAAAAGATAACATTTCTAGGATAAATATAATATAAATAAGTTGTTTTTGTAGTCTGTATGCTCTGTAAGTCATAATTTCACAGAATATTCAGCAAATGTTCGCCGGTCGTTCGCTGAAGCTTGTGCCCGCCCGGCGCCTATAAATATTTTCCGGATAAAAATTAAGAGTGCTATGAGATGAGTGGGGTTTCTATCATTCATCTCACAGCACCCAGTTAGCTGGGGGCCTTATGCCAATTGATTGAGTGCTCTGTACAAATCAAGGTAATGAATTGATTGGATGCACTACCCAGCTACCCAAAAGTAGATTCCCATCTCTGAGTATATATACCAGTGCCTCTCTTTCACCCAACATGAAAGGTGTCTAAACCTCACATGTAAGCAGTTATCCACTACTGCAGCAATAAACTCAGTTTTCGCATGAAAAGATAACATTTCTAGGATAAATCTAATATAAATAAGTTTTTTTTGGTAGTGTGTATACTCTGAATACTCTGTAAGTCATAATTTCACAGATTATTCACAGAACGTTTGCCGGTCGTTAGCTGAAGCTTGTCCCCTGCTTGCGCCTCTCTTTGTAGAGTTCGATCAGTCTGGGCTGGACGTAAGCGCTGTCGAAATACGTAACCGGCTGTCCCCGGCTTGCGCCTCTCTTTGTAGAGTTCGAACAGTCTGGGGTGGACGTAAGCGCTGTCGAAATACGTAACCGGCTGTCCCCGGCTTGCGCCTCTCTTTGTAGAGTTCGAACAGTCTGGGGTGGACGTAAGCGCTGTCGAAATACGTAACCGGCTGTTAGATGGGGGGCCAGGCCTATCAATATTTTCCAGATAAAAAGTGAGTTGTTGGTGAAAGGGGAGAGCGCCTGTATGCCTGCGAAATATAACTCTGTTATCGGGACATATTCTTTTTTTATACATAGTCGGGCAAGCCAGAACCGGGCCGAACACATCAGTTGTTGGCGACGCTTAGCTTTTCGATGTGCAATATTAACAATAATACTAATAATAATAAATCTATGTTTTTGTTTTGCAGATGTCGGGGGAAAAAGAAAAAGTCATCTACACTGGCAAAAGAAAGTGAGGACGTCAAATGTATCCGATTGCTTCTTGAGGGGGAAACTACCGAAAAACAGAGAGTCCAACTAAACCAGCTACTTGAATCTGCTATAGCGGCTGACACACAGAAGAAAATAGATGAACTCTCTGCTAGATTCTCACTAAGTGTTGAGGAGGATAATTCTCCGGACAAGAAATCCAGCAGTTTTGTCGATATTGAATCCCCAGACAGTCCCCTTCCTCCACTTCGTACAAAGGCTTCCTCAGCCAAGCCTTCAGCAGACACATCATCTTCCTCCGTCACAAAAGCTAAGAACACTCTATCAAAAATACTGCAAACAAATTCAGATGAGGAGTTCGACTCACCGTTTAAAACCCCTAAAAAAAAACGAAAAGTTGGCCGGAGAGCTAGCACTATTGTCACATCCGTAGCTTCATTGGAAGATTCACAACAAATTATGGACGACTCTGAGGATAATACATCCCAGACCTCCCAGGCCTCGCACGCAAGTTCTCAAGCCGCCACCGGCACACCTGCTGCAGGTGGTAATAAACGAAAGAAGAAAACTGACGGTGGTAAAAGACCAAATTTATCGTGGTGTTCCTCCTGCAGCGAGGATGAAGATGACACCTCACGAACCTGGTGGAAGTCGGCCGAGCTGGCCGCTATATATACTACGGCAGAAGACTTCAAGTAAGAACACCTCACGCTGTAGTCAAAACAATTAAATAGTAATACTTATCTTCAATACCTTATTATTCTTCACTTTAATCTCAACAATAAATAATGTCGACAATAAATAATACGAAATATTATGAATATTTTGTGTAATTTACTGCCTATCATATTATATTATGCCTATGATAGAAAAGTGTGGTAGGAAAAAAAGTAATATGTGTTTGTCCTGTTTATTTGGTTTAATTCTTTAACACTAACCGGCCGTTTGAAGTTTGTGATTCTTTGGTACTTTCATATATGTTGGTATACATTGTTTGTTTTTTTCTTCACAATAGGGATATCATACATGGGAAGTTCGATAGTGCCAACACTCAGCCATCAGAGCGTGGCAAACTCAAGAACCAGGCATTCAAGGCCATCAAAGAGCGGGTGAATGCGGTGGGGGGCAAGAAACATAGAAAAAAACACATCTACTATAAGATGATTACGTACAAGTCCGACTGCAGAACCAAGGTTAGTTCTCTCTAATAGATCAAATGCACAGAAACGGATAATTCTATATACCGATAATTACGAATTGCTATTTTTTCCCTACTATACATAGATACTAGATTATATATTACTATTAGTGTCTGAATAAAAAGAAAATTGATTGCTTAGACATGACAGGCGGCTTAATTTCTTCTTTTGCGGTTGGTAGTCTTCATCACCATCCTCGTCATACATACAAATTTATATATCACTTGTAGTCTCCCTATAAAAAAATAATTGATTTATTTCAGATGGTTACTGATTAATATTTTAGGAATGTATTTAGTTATGTATTTATTTTATTTGCAGGCGAAAAATTTGGCGAAGATGGAAAAACAGTCTGGGGGTGCTGCCATTCCGGAGAAAGACAAACTAACTTCGCTGGAAATTATGACTCTACAATTCTATGGACCCGAATGCTGCGGAGGTTTGTATTTGTATTTGTTAACTTTTATTCTTCAAGTATAGTTTTAATTATGTAGTTACAGATAATAATGCGATATTCTAATATAGTTTGTTGAATTGCCGTGTGGGGCCATTGTGTTTACTTGCCAATAATAAAACAGTCACTTTATTTCCAGTTGATTTTTGAGAAAAAAAAAAACATTTGCGCACTGTAAAAATCAATTTATTGATTATTGTTCCCAACTTTTATGTTTCGATATAATACATTTCAGTACTTCCTGGTTCATGGAAGCGTCCGCTAGAAACCGACCCGACCAGAAACTCTGTGGTATCAGCCCAGGATTTCGTGAAGCGCATGGCGGAGGCCGAAAAGAAACAGAAGGATGCCATGGACGAGTCGAAGGCAGACGTTAAACGCCAAATAAAAGTTCAAAAGGAGGAGTATGGTAAGCTTAAGATAATACAAGTAAAACGACGATATTGCTTTTTTCCAGATAATAACAGAAAACATGCATTATGATATAGCGAGGGCCAGGCCGGGAAGAACACATACTTTGTCAGCATCGCTTACCATATTATTACAAGTAGTTTGAAATATTAAATAGAAACATACCTAACTATATACATATAAAAACTATGAAAATATAAGGATAGGATTAATACAGAGACTGTAAAAGAATTACAAATCCTCTAAGGTTCATAACATATTAATCATAAAGTTATATTTTACAAAGTAATGGAAAATTATTGTACGTGATGGGAATATTGCAGGTATGGACCCGAAGCCGAAGACCAAGAAGGGTAAACCCAAAGCAAAAGACGATAGCAGCGAGAGTGAGTCGTCAGAGGCGGAGGAGATAGATGACGAGGATCGTGACGAACACTACGAACCGCAAAAGAAGAAAGTCAGCCGCCTATCCACCCGCTCCAAGAAAGCCAGAAAAGGTGATGCATCTTGCCCTATAGTAATAGGTAAGGTGTTATTCTGGATGCACTACATTTTTTTTTTTTTTAATTTTAAAAAAACAGGAAAATTAACACGTCTTTTCCTATTCAATGACAATAAGGAAGTGAATATGTTGTATATGGTAACAATAAAGAAAAAAGAACACATGTTTGCCTATTCAATGACAATAAAGATAACTACTTTGCATACATAACTAATAATTTTTGCACATTATTCTTTTTTAGGTGAAGTTGACGGTGACGGCGGTGAGGGCGGAGAGGCAAAACAACAACGACGTTCCCCACGTATCAAAGCTAAGAAGGATACCCCGGAGACGTCACCCGCATCCCCAACACCACCGGCCAAAAATACTAGAGGGAAGAAGTCGATGACAGACATACTGGGTGATGTCTTCAAGCCAAAACGGCAGCTAAGCTACACTGACGAGGGTAAATATAAAGAAATACTTGTTCTCTTTATTAGTGTTAGAAAATAATGTTTATTACAACAAGAGTCGCCGCGTAGACTATAGTGGTCAAACCCATATAACAGCGAACAAATATTTTTTCATAAAGTTTGCGGATAATTAGTATTGAAAGAAATATTGTGTGAACAAAAAGTGAAATATAATTTCCGACAGAACTAGACTCTGGATATTGTGTATAACAGTCCTAATAATTTGAATCTGTTTTTAAATTTTTCCAGCCGATAAGGAGGACGAAGATTACGAACTGCCAGACGTGCCTGACTTGAACTTCAACCCGCAAGCAAGTACTCCACTTGCAAAAGTACCGAAGGATGACGAACGTGCTCCCAATTATCGTATGTCCGTCAAGAGTGAGGAGGTTACAGCATCGGACACCATCGATCTTACTGCTGGTACCAACAAAGACAAGCTGCAGGATGGGGTTAAAACACAGAAGGCAACATCAAAAAAAAACAGCAAAAAAGAAGAAGGCACCAAACAGGAGCCGGGAACGAAAGAACAATCAGGAATTCAACAACAACCACCCACAAAACAACCAGCCATTGCAGAAGTGCAGGCTACTGATTTCAAAGGGACTTTGGAGGATGGTATAGGGATTCTGATCGATGACGTGAAACGGGTGAAAACTAATACAAGGACACTGGATGCACTCAATTTGGAAACGGCAAGTATGTCGGGTGAGGTCAAACACCTGGTACAGGAGTTCTATGGGTTAAAGGGCGATTATGATAATGTACATTCGGCAGTGATGTGCATGAAGCAGGACGTCAAGACCGCAGGAAAGGACATAAAAACAGTAAGAGGAAACTCAGAATCTGCTAAATCTGATCATCATGTTCTAAAAGGGCAGTTAGGTGTGGTTGTCTCCGACGTTCAGGACGTGAAAGTTGACGCTGCCTCAGCTGCTGCGGATATAAACACGGTCAAGAACGACATTGGACTAGTTAAAAATGACTTACAGGAGGTTGAAATGGACGTCCGCACATTGAAAAATGACCTCAAGAAAGTCAAAAACAGAATTATTTTGATGGGAGGTGAAGTGTCGGGAATAAATAACTCTGTAGAAAACATGAACAAGAAGATGCCAATGTTGGTAGAAATTCGTGATCTGCTGCAACAAGTACTTTCGAACAAAGAAGGGGGGAATAAAACTCCTACCATAAAAAGCGACACAGAAGACGTAGAAGCCTTAGGTGTGCTTCATACGATAGGTACCGAACCAACAGCATGTAGTGAAGCAGCAGAAGTTGTCTGCAACCAGCACTACGAAGAGGTATCAGCTCAGACTTCTCAGCCGACACAGGAGCTGGTTTCACTTCAAACAGAACAAGAAACAAGAGAAGAAAACACCTCTGACAGACAGTTGTTGGGGTTGGAGAAGGAGAAAGATGCTGATAAAAGCAATGATGACCAGGGGGAGGGGGGAAAGGCCAAAGAGAATGTGGAAGAGGAGAGTAGACAAGACGATAATCAAGAGAACAATGATGTGAATCGTCAGGAGTTTGTAGAAGGTGGTGTTCCAACCAGTACCTGTATGACCGTTCTGGAAGTGCAGAACGCTTTGTTAAGCGGTGCTACGATAGAATACGCTGGAGAAGAGGTTGTTGGAGATGTTGGTAAAACGCTCGATAATCAGGAATTTCTACAACAAGCCTTTAAGCAGGCCATACAGGAAGCAATCGCGGGGAGTGATCCTGCTAATGCTCTTACTACTGAGAGTGTTACACCTGGGAACGGTGCACAGCCCATTTTTTTCAATAACCCAGTAACGAGTGATCCTGCTAATGCTCGTACTACTCAGAGTGTTACAACTGAGAAAGGTGAGGAGGCCATTTTTTTCAATAACGCAGTACCGCAAAGTGATCAAAAGGAAAAGGAAGAAATGCAGTGGCCTACAGCACCATCAACATCAACTGCAGAGTTAGGACAAACTGGAATGCAGTGGCCTACAGCACCATCAACATCGACTGCACAGTTAGGACAGACTGGAATAGCTTTCTATGTAGGAGAAAGCAATTCCAAGAAAGCACCACCAGAAACAGACAGTGATGGCAGTATAGTTAGTGCTGCAGGGGGCTCTAGGCGATCAACAAGACCGAAAAAGAAATCAAGGAAGCTTAGGGATAAATGAGATATTTTGTATAAGTTTCAGCAGAACGTTGTTTGAAAGGAGTACATTTATTTGTGGATGTAATTTGAGTTACGACCAGTTTGGTGCTTTAGTACTATGTCAGCTTAAGTTAACATTAATCATGATACGATAATTATCTCCCCGGGGGATAATTATCTGCCGGAGGCAAGATGCTACGACGACTTGTAAAACAATATTATTATCGTGTTCCCCTCTAAGAGTAATGAAAAGAATACCTTAGCATTTATTCTGTTACATGGGATGGCGCCGGCCACACGAACAGTAGAGGATCCTCCATGTGAGAACCTTTAGACATGGTATTACCAAGATCCTTCTTCAACAAGGCTACTGTAATCGGAAACTAATTGTATTTTTTAAAAAAGTATACCTCTGTCGAATTGTGCTTTTGTTTGCGACCAAATTATCGTGGTAGACAATAATTATCTACTAATTATGATCGGTTAAGATTTCTATCATACAGGTTCGCATGTAAAGAACATTCTATCGTAGCACCGCTTAAGATGAATAACATGTGAAAGGTTAAGAATAGTTTAGAAAATACCACACTCCGTATAACGTGTGTAGGTGTAGGTTCGATATTTTTTTCAGATACAAATGCTTACTGACAGATTATCATGTGAAAAACATGTGAAGCAAAACTGAATAGCATGTGAATAACATGTGAAGGGTTAACATGTGAATAACATGTGAAGGGTTAACATGTGAATAACATGTGAAGGATGTTCTGTGTATTTTTCATTACTGAATAATGTTATGTTAAGGTGTCACTACCATGTGGTGCATGTTTGCATGTTAATTGTGTACTATTGTGTATGGGACTCTCAGGAATTGTTGGTAAGGGTTCATTAGTATTTTACCGTTGAAGTTCGATATTTGAATAAAGTAGTTGAAATAAAATTATATTCTTCATGTCTATTTTAATTCGTAAACATAACGCTTTAGAAATATTTAGAAATATTTTGTAATCACGCGCTTGCACCGATACGATATTAAAGAGAGAACATACCCAAACACCAAAATTGCAATACTTCGGGGTTTATTTTATTTTTTTTACCAAACAGTTCATTCTTTGAGAATTTCTTTCTTAGTTTCAATCACTGAACCTGCAAAATTTCACAACATTTAATCAGGATTTAATTCTTGACGCAGTTCATTGTAAGTTTGATTCGCATATTTGAAAAATCCAAATCATGTTACACCTTACCACCAACAGTTGATCACGGAATGTAAGGTTACATATAGAGAAGTACACAATATGTTAATTTCATTTGATTTGCTTCTTGAGAAGATAATTATTATGAAAGTTCATTTGCTTATTGAGCAGATAATTAATATTAAAGTTTATGTTCAGTCTACTGCCGATATTGCAAAATTGATGTACCTTAAACTGGAAGAATTGATCGCAAGTGTAATCAATTGCTTCTCAACGAAAACAATGGATATTTTTAGCGTCGTCTTGGTCGACGCTCACGAATTGTTGGTCGTGGACCACCATAGTTATGGAATATGTACTTTGCACGTTTGACCAGTCCGGCATGGTACAGTTGGGCCTTTGTCCTCTCACAGACAGCAGCAGTAGGAGGCTCTGTTAGACCTAAACGAGCAGCCTGCCTCAATGATCTGTGAATTCGCCTTGCTGCCTCCTCCTGGATCTGCTCCTCCATATCCGGGTCTTTGTTTTCCCCTGGTTGGAGTTCACGCACGCCCCAAGATATGCACATGTTGTGGAGTGCACAACATGCTTCCACCACCCAGGATGCGTGTAGAGGGTCAAGATCGAGAACACCAACTCCGTTCTTGGACAGGCAACTGAAAGTCAAACAAAAAGTAAAAAAAAAAGAAAGATACATAAAATTTAGTCAAAATTGAATGGAAAAAACAATTTAAGAGTTCTGAACATAGAGGTGCAGATTAGCGGACAGAAACTGAGGATGTTACGGTATAATAAGAATTAAAAAGCTACTTAGATCCATACAGAATATTTATGAACATGAAGAGTCTCCAGATAATTAAGAAGAAACATTACCTACCGCCAACGCATCTTGAGCTGTCCTATTGCCCTCTCCACGGAGTTGCGGGCGTGGACATGCGCCTTCTGGTACTTCTTCTCATGGAGGGGCATCTTATCAACGTCACGATAACGAAATGGGGTGAAGATTTGAGGTGATAGTCCATACCTTGAACAGAAAATTAATCATTATATAGCACAATAACTGTGATGTTTTCTAGTGTATTCTTTAACATGTGTTTTTTTTTCAACAAAGTCTTACTCTTTTACCTCTAATAACATGATCTAATAAAATATTTAGCTATCTTAGGTGAAATATTTAAATTTAATTAATATAGATGGTAATATTGATATAGATATTAATATTAGATATTAATATAAATGTCATGCCACATACCCACTATCCCCTAGTAGAAAATAATCTCCTAGACGGTCTGTTCCAAGGATACTTGGCCCAAGCTCTGATGTTTCAAGCACATGCATGTCATGGTTTGACCCAGCGACCGAGGCTTCCAGAAACGTGAAGCGTTCCTCACTGTCGGTTACAACCTGGAAAACAAAAAATGGCATATAATATTTCTATTCATATTTATAGCTGGGAATAATGCC
This sequence comes from Lepidonotus clava, assembly GCA_936440205.1. Lineage (NCBI taxonomy): Eukaryota > Metazoa > Annelida > Polychaeta > Phyllodocida > Polynoidae > Lepidonotus > Lepidonotus clava. Next base: position 33,148,784 of record OW387145.1, on the reverse strand, counting down.
AACAATGTTTGTATCCGTAATATAAGTATGACTACTGTGGGACCTACTTGATTCTGTTTTGTTCTGTTTTTTTTTTATCTGTAACCAATGAATTAGTAAAAGTATATATGTTATATTTCAACACACCAAGCAGTTCAGTGCATGATAGCCGTGCCTGTTGACGTAGGATGCTTCGTTGTTTACTGGACGTTTGATCGGAATATAAGTGCCATCTAGGCACCCGATGCACTGATCCATTTTATAGCGTCTGCTAAAACGCACTGCATGTTCATGCATCTCGTTCTTCTGGAAACAAAATATATATGTAGTTATTATATATGTAAAGGAATCTTATGATTGTTGGGCATACATAGATATATAGGGAATAAAGTTTTTTTGTAATATATTAATTGGCAATGATTTTCCATTATTCTAATGAACATATCTTTTTTTGGAGGGGGGGGGGTCTAATAAATAATGAATAATAAATAGAAGATACTAAGTAGAAGACAAACTTACCGATGGGAATGAAATTACGCCACTTCTCGATTTCCACACGAGAAACCTGACAAAGGAATTGACTGCACGAGACACACTTGACTCACTGCAACCCCCTTGGGTATCTTTAATAACAGTGAAAGATGCACCAGAGGCAAGGAAGCGCAAGGCGTAGCACACCTAGGAAGAAAAAGATATAATGTTAGTATAAATATTGGCAGTACTAAGATATTTATAGTTCTATTGGGAGTGCTTTTTATTTTTACTAGTAAGATAGAGTAACGTTACTGCCAATTTCTATTTTATATTTCTATTTGTATGATTTCTATGATATATATTTTTTTGGGGAATTTAATTACTATCAGCTTTTATTGAAAATATTGAATGATTTTATTGAAAATAAAATATATAGATTAATATCAAATATACATATAATTATTTTTTTACCTTGTTGAATATAGGAATAGGTCGTCCTTTTCCTACATTCTCAGAATCAACGAATAAGTTTTTCGTGGTACAGAAAGGACTCTCTCCAAACTCTTTTGCTAACTGCTCAACCATTGCTGGGAGGAGACGAAAGCGGGCCTGGAAATCCCTTGAACGAGGGTACTCCACCCTTGGATCTATCGGCTCCTTGTAGATTCTAGTCGAACGGCATATTTTCTTTCCTGGACCGGAATAGCGGATGCTAGTTGGCTTGTTTAAGAGCGCTGTGGGTAATAGCCATGTCTGCAACTTCTCACAGCGAGCAGCCTCTGCTGTCCGTTTGGAAGGCGCCATGCTATGTAAGAGAATAAATGTTAATAAAGTACTCCTTCCTCTATAAATATCATAAAGAGCTGCTCGCTTTGGAAATATCTTTCATCTACAAGTCATCTACAAGTCACAAGATATAAAGAAGTGCAAAAAAAAACACTAGATAAGCTTTACAAACCTCTATGACGTGATCCACTGCCCCGAGCAGATTTGATATGACCGCCAAATGTGAAGTAACATGTAAAACATGGATCCACATAAGAGTGAAATTTGGGATCAAATGATGTCCCAACATGGAAATAAACATTTCCGGATAATTATAAGGGCACCGATAGCAAACGTTCCTATCGGTTGCGGATAATTCTCCCGATAGTTTTTACACTGCCGATAATTATTTGACGATAGTGGCCAAATTTTGTCTGGATGGATCATAATTATCGGGGATTTCTCTCTGACGGGAAAATAATTATCGGCATCGAAAATAATTATCCTGAATTCTCTCTGGAACCCGCTGCTGATGTTTCAGTTTGTATATAGAGTTATCTGTTGAATTGTATGACAAATTATTGTTGGTGATGGGCAGAGTATGGCGTGAAGGAACAATATTTTGCTATTTTGACCATAAATTGATACATTTACTTTCAGTAACTCGAGTTTCCATGTCAATGTGTCTGCATACTTGTAAATATTTTGTGTAGGGATAATTTACACAATTATCATATTTGTTTCCCAAATAGATTCTGATGCTACCGTCATGGATGTTGACCCAACTCTTGGAACTGTCCTCTTGTTGAAAGCTCCAAAACAAGATTGCACAGATGATCCTTTTATAAAGGCAAGTATTTTAGATTAGATAGTTGATACACTGATATACATCGAGATCTTTCCACGTCAAGTCACTCACATTTTTTAAGGTCTCACGCACTTCGCCTTTCAATTGCTTCATTTAATAGAAAAATAATGTGCCAAATTATGTCACTAAAAGCAGATTACGAAACTGAATTGCTGCCCCTCATAGTGTTATACAAGTTTATGTCTCATAATGAAGGGGATGCCAGGCTTGAAGAATGAATATTTTATATGATCAATATAGCGAGCATGTGACGCGTTCTAAGAACATCTCTTGTACATTTTTGTCGGTGCCAGGCAAAAAGTAGTAACCCCCACCGCCTCCTCTCAGAGATTTAACCCCTGAACACTTGGCTCCAGACATTATGCCCCAGGAAGTATGCCCACAAAATCATTTCACCCTTTTAATTCCCCCAAACACAATTCTTCGGTACCTGCATGTTAAATATGGCAGGTGTATCAAATGGCGGGTCAACAGCGTACCGCGTATGGGACCATTATATATGTCTTAATGAGTATATTATGATGACAATGGTATGATGATGCGGTCTCTTACATTTTCGCTTACTCATATACGGGCTTTATAATAATACCAACAATATTCATAATAATATCAACAATATTGTTCTACAGAATATGTTTCTATATATTACATAGAAACATATTCTGTAGAACAATATTGTTGGTACAAACTCCTCTATTTAGATGCAAAATGCAATGCTAATAGATGTTGAAATCTGTCTCTATAATTTTATATTTTGTTGGTACAAACATAGATATGCATATCTCTATGGTACAGCTAACATGTGATATGTCACTGACATGCATAGTTTAAGATAAGTCGTTTTTTTATTCATTTACATAAATTTATGATATCGTGGCTTATATCATTTTGTCTAATTTCCATTGCTGTTTGCTGTAGGTCCTGCAGGCAGCTGGGTACAGGACGTCATGTGTCCCTGTACTTAGTTTTGTATTTTGCCACATGGAGGAGCTACAGGCAGCCATTTGCAGCCCTCAGACGCACTCTGGTGTTATCTTTACTAGTCAACGTGCTGTGGAGGCAGTGTTACAAAGTCTTAAAGAAAAGGACAAATTAAAAGGTATATACATATTATTAAAATACTGTGTACTGTGCTGCTGTGTATAGGTGTGCAGTGTACTCATGAATAAGTTCACATAAGCAATATTTTGTAAAGGAAACTTATTTGAAATACAGTTATTCTCTACTAGTACTCACATCATTGACTATCATTTTCATTGGTTACTGATGGTGAGACTATTTGTTTCCAGAATGGGAACAACGTTTATCGACTGTTTGGAAAGAAAAATATTGTTTTGTTGTCGGAAAGGCAACTGGGAAAGCAGGTATGTTATTTTTGAATATCATCTTCATATCAATTCGTTTTTATGTCAATCTAGACGATAGATGGTCAATTATTATTAAATTCTTTCGCAATTATAAGTCATTCATGACAATCGTTCCTCGCTTTATAAACGTCGAACTTTAATGGAATTTAAGAAATAGTATAATGAAAAATAAATGTCAACATTTCAGTATATCTAGTGACCACAAGCAAATCCGACTAAGGTAAGAGGTATTAATGTCAAGCTTCAAATGACATAGGACAAAAAAAGGGATATTGATGGTTTGAATCTTACCAGTGGCAACCGAAAAGATTTAAGACACTGAAATACGTTCAAATATATCAGAAAGGTTTCCACAAATCAGTCTCTATAGTACTTTAGATAGTACGAGTCACCGTCACTTAGGTACAGGCCTCGCCAGTAGGTGGCAGGACTGTTCTGTAACTGTCCGTCGTCACCGCTGAAAAGACACATGTTTGGGTACTTTAGAAGATTATGGGTGACAGGGCCAGATACTGGGGTTGGGGGGGGGGGGGAGGTGGGGGGGTCCAACTGGTCCTGACCCCCTGCCCCCTCCCTTTGCTGGGTATTTAAACTATACAAGAAAAAATATCGTTTTACTGCTTTGGCTTTATGCTGACCACCTCCATTAGCTTTCCCAAATATCCTTGATCCTCCCCTTCTGGACTGTTTCTATAATTGAAGATTAAGGGGAGCATAGAAATAAACGTCAGAATATGAATAAAAGGGAAATCTGGAGAATTTTGTTCATGCAGCAACAGGGTAATGTTAGGAAAATAGAATTCCTTCACTTCAATGAGACATTTGATATAAACTTGCGCCTTAATGCTGTTGTAACATAGATTTGGAGAGAGAGTAATCCAAGCTTAGAATTTGGTGGGAAGGTCTTGAAAACCACTTACAGCAACACATCGTTAGGTTCCTATAAACAAAAGTGTCGTTTCTCTTATAATAAACTCTTTTGATCGAACATATGCCAAGGCTTAGATAGATTAAAAGTTAGAGGAAGTAACGACCAAACAGTTCGCCTTCATCTTCGTTCCTGTATGTACTGATCATTACATAGTATCATCTTGAAAACTGTTCATAAATTGCGTTGACTCTAATTGCGCACGCGTCAATGTGTTTGTCTAAAATGAACTGTTTCTTTGAGAGCGTTTTTCAGTTGATGCAGGGGGAAATTCTTCACATTTGCATGAAGGAACGTTTGAGAATTGATGTTTGTTTAAAAAGATTGTTTATGCCCCGGTAAAACTATCATGTACGCTGAAGGAACAAGCCGGTTTCACCTTCTCACAAAAACAATAAACGTCTTTTTTTCATTAAGTACATTTTGAATTATTGTTTATCTAAAAAGTACTTTTCGGCCTATTGGATTCCAATTAATTTCTTTTTCTTTATATTTGCTTTTCAACTTATTGTTAAAACGACTACCAGAAATAAAGTGTTTGTATTGAAAACACACAAATAGGATCAACAACATCTATTTGATTTAGGCTGGTATTAGTTGAAACAATCTGAATATAAATTAACAGGCATATCTTAATTCCCGATGAGCAAAATTGTATCCAAATACTCTTATCTTTTCATCACGCTGTAACTAGTATTACGGCAATGCTGGATCTATCACTCGATTCCTGGCATAACTTAGCGCTCTGCTAATATAAACCAGCTCTGCATGGGCTCTGTCGTTATCGTCTAAACACATCACGCAACACATGGGATCCATTAATTTCATGAGTAATTACAAACCAATAATAGTTGCCTAAATATAGACCCACTTCTTGTAGGTTGTAACCTCTTAATCAAAAAAATAAATTGTTTTTGTTAGCTGCGATGGAATCTGCGTTACCCTGACAGAAAGGGTTATTGAAGTTGGCACGTGGCCACGAACAGAGATATAACTAAGGCGGTAGTAATGGGTGGCCATCAATAACTATTACTGGGCGTTGAATGGACGAGTCAAGCCCAATCGATATCATTGATCTGGTGTTAGTCAGGCCTGTGCGTAGACACATCGACATGGCGTGTAAGACTGGGAAGTCCACAAGGCAGGACTTCTTCCTATCAAAAGGATCTGTCTCTGCACTTGTTTAGTCACCAAATATAATTGAAAGAAATATTTGATATAATCTACGTTAACCAGCGAAGGTATTTTGATGACTTTAGGGATTTTTTCTTAGGTTGAGCATCAGCCGTTCATCTTAGCCAATTCAAATAGAATCGCAGTTCAAACTGTAACTTACAACTTAGATTTTGACATTTCTTTTACTTAATATTTATTCATATGGGCCCAAAATATGTGGTAATTTTATGAACCACTTTCTTACGGTATTCCAGCTTACATTCCATTACCTACATGCCCCTATTCATTGAAATCGTCAAGAAATTGGTACGTGACGGTAGCTATTTGTCTTATACAGCTACAAATCCCGCATGTTTTCGAAAACTGAGAAGACTGGCCTTTGTAGTCAAACATAGCGGAAAACGGTTAAAGCAACACACAATTTACACACAATATGAAATGTAATATGGTTTTTTTTCAGAATTCCTCCTAATTCTTATTGTGGCAAGAAATTAAAGATTCACAATTGTATCATTACTTTTACAGCTCGTGAACTTGGATTCCTACCGATTGGTGAAGAGATTGGAAATGCCGATGGCCTTGTGTCTGAAATATTAAAAAGTAAGTACTAACATGTTGTAAGTTCACCTGCATGTATGGAACATTATTTCTTTATTGGCCACCAAAGGAGTCGAGGGAGGGTGGTATCTGGACCCCTGCTTCCTTCTAAATCACCCCCTGAAACGATGACAAAAATGAATTGCAAATCCATATATTATTTACAATTCAGATTACACATAACAAAAGGGCTGATAAAAAGCAACTTGATCGATTTATTGTATTACTCTTAAGCGAAGCTTTATTGAAGCTGTCACTTGTGAATACTTGTGTCTATTAATGTATATTATTAATAAAGCAAAATATTACTTTCAATCCTTTCATCGGATTCTCTTCTATGTAGAACTGTAAAAATTAACTATGATTTTTAATTGTGATCCATCATCTAGAATGCATTTTAATGACATACCTGGTAGTTCAGATTATAATTTTTCCCATTCACATGGTTCCGGTTGGTCTATTAAACTTTTTATAACACTTGATATTGTACAAAAGGTATATGGCTCAGGCAGTTCCAATAAGAAATACGAAGAGAAAGTTTGACTAGCGTTACAACACAGAACCATCCCATGATATAAAATTACGTCTCTCAATATCGAGCAGATCTTGATTTCTGGCAACTTCACCCAACTCTTTCATTGATAATCCCTTTAAAATGGGACTATTGAACAGGGCAGCGCCCCGATATCATTAGAAGATACCCATTTTATAGCAGTGAAATCCAGAATCAATACAAAGTAATCAGAAGGCGGCGGTCCTGAAGGAGGCACTTACCCAGCCTGTAATAATACTAACAATGTGTGGACTTGGGCCGACCTAACGACCTGTCTACGACCCGGCCACGTCAATGACACGGAATTCAGGCTTTGCTTTACGCCTCCCAACTATCAAATACCTTTCCGGGTTGAACTTTGTTCGGTAACCAATCATCAATACTCCTTCTTCTTTTCCCCCCAGATGTATATATACGGTTTGTACGAACCTCAGTGATTTTCTTCTTATTTATGGGAATACTTATATTTGAAATGTTTATTTACTACAAATTTTCACTCGTTGTAATATCACTGAAAACCAGGGGCAACCCTGAAGTGGTTTACTTAATAAACAAATTTTTTTTTTTTTAAATAGTGTTCATACTAATTTAATATGTACAAAGTAGATTTGAAAAGAGTATGTATATAGTAAATTTTGTTCAAAGGCAGAACAGGTAAAAAAAAAAGAGCAGTTGTAATTGTAAAGCATGCAAACCATTTTGCATCCTTACGATTTTGCATCGTTAGCATTATCCCTAAATCGATCGTGGTAAATGAAAATTACTATCTTAGAAAGAATCATTCCTGTTCATATCCTGCATGCTTTCTTAGATTTTTGATAGAGGACTAAGAATGTACACGTTGCGAAATACAATGAACTCAGTGGTTTATGATAATCACGTATTACAACTATGATTTCCTTTCCAGTGATACCTAAATCATCATTGCCGCTGTTATTTCCGTGTGGCAACCTCCGCCGAGAAACTATCCCAGAGGCGCTCTCCAGAGCAGGTAAGGAACTAGATTTTGATATGCAACAACCAAGACATTCATTGTCATATGACATGAGAACAAAACAGGACGACCACCGCACATGTAAATTGAAAAATTGTAAAAGATGATACCCTGTGAGGTAAAACAGAGTATTTGGAAAGTTGTTAAAGCACAGAGACAACAGTAAGTATAGTTATCACTGATTCTGAATTATCCCGGATTCAGAACTTTGATCATTTTAACAACACGTTTTTACGTATTCTTTTTGTGCTTAACCATTTTCCATTGGAACTAATTATGAAAATGTAAAGTGAAACCTAGGGAACTTGTGATAGGTGGTCTCGTTAGTAAACCAAAGAAAAACCTTTTTAATTATATACGCAGTGACAGAGATATTACTTTTAATGCCTGTAATGTAATAAGCAAGATGATATAATGATGATTTAAATTTTATATCACTATTGAATAGGACCACATCCGCCCCATGCTACACTTCTTCCGCTTAAATGACCGATATGTTGTAGCCCCCATAGACCTACTAATACAAAAGTCTACCCTCATGGCATGTTGGATGCCACATTTTTCAACAGCACGCTAAGCCTCATTCAGACAGCAACAAGAAAATCAATTCCTCGAGTACCATTATATGTAAATCCCTTCATTAATTACGATAAGCCAAGCCCCACAGATTTATTGTAATTAATGCAAGAATCAATAAATTCCGCGGGATAAACGAGAGTCAATATAAAGTGCCTATTTAGTGTTAACTCACATACTGGAACCTAGGCTTTGGTATTTCTACCATTTTGAGACTTTGTTATATAACCGCTGCTCATTGGACACTTTCTGGTCACATGACCTCTCCTCAGGGGTCAGCCTGGAGGGGGTGACATGTTACCAGACAGGGCCGGACCCGACCATTCGACACAGCCTGGAGGGCTTTTTAGAAAAAAAGGTGAGCTCACATATTTGTACAAGAGTCGAGATTTAATGATAACACGAATAAGTAATATGCATGTTCAACGTGTCTTTATCCTTAGGCTAGGTGTCACTGTCATTATTTCTTTTATCACGCATATGATTACCTTGAATCTTTTTTTTTTTTTTTTTTTTTTTTTGCTCAGTTGAAAGATGGAATACTTTCGTTACGATGAATGTCTAATTGCATTCTTTAGATAGAATTAGTTTAGATCACAAATCTGGACCTGTAACATTTATGATATTGGTGTATTGTTTGCAATTACTTATTAGGTTAAGCATACCCTTAGAGAAAAATAACTCAAGTGTTTGAATTTGACCCCTAAAACTCTATAGGTTTCCTTGAAAACAAAATCACATGTTGAATCTTTCTCTATAGTTAAGCCCCCCCAAAAACGAAATAAATCACGAATACGTCCTTTTTGTTGCCAGGAAGTTACTTAAACTGCACTTACACATACCCAATAGTGTTGACCTTCTGAATTTAAAAGCAAGTAATCTGACTTGCAAAATAGAAATATAAAAACTAAAAAGATCGGTATTTAGGCGACCCATCTGTTTCAGCCTTGAGGGCACCTGTCGCCGAAGGGCGTACCAAAAACCTACATTTATAAGACTTGGTTTAAGTGAGCGAACCGGTGATTAGTAGCATATATGATTTGCCACTCAGGTGGTTAGATGACCAAGGATTAGAGCAATGCCTTACAAACCTGGACGCTTTTTACTCTACCAACAGGGCGTGCCGGAGTATGTGGTCTTCTTCAGTCCCTCGGGAGTCGAGTTCACCAAGCCTCACCTGGAGGACCTCCAGCTTACCGGCCACACAGCGACCACCAAGGTCAGTAGATTTACACATTTATTTCACTTATTATTAACGTTATTTCAGTAGTTAGTATGTAATAGTTCGCAGAAACACGGAATTCTGTGGGTTTTTGGTTTTTTGTTGTCTTTCTTTATCTCGGGCCATTTTTCTAATTTATCTTAATCAAAGGCGAATTATTTTGAATTTGTGTGTCGGGGTTGATATTGAATGTCTCAACTGATTTTTGCATATAAAATGAAAAATATGCCATTATCTTATTAATGGTTTCCAGTGGAAATTAATTCTCTGACTCGCATCAGATATTTGAGGGATGAAGGTTTTCAGATTTATATGGGAAAACAGATTTTCAAAAAGTGGCCAAGGAGGCAGACAAATGGCTGTAAAACTCTGCCAAAGCGACGGCTAAAAGGCCTTCAAATAGTTTTTATGATGGTGGCCAAATAACATGTAAATAATGCCTGAAGAGCATTTGACATTTGACATTTTTTTAAATGGCTTAGATATTTTGCCGAAAAAGATTTTTTTTCTTGAAAAAAATGTTTTTATATGAAAATACCGTAGAAACCGCCCGCCTCCTTTTTTCACAATCCGACCCGTCACTGTCATCAGCCAAAAGGAGTATTTCAATTGAAATCAAGAAATTGGTTTTTATAACCAGGAATAGCATGATTTTATACTCCAAGTAGTATGGAAGTACGATTCAATATGATGGATAATATTTATATCCTTTATCATATATATACCACTGGTAATTATATAAGGTTATAAAAACTATAAGATAAAAGCCAGTGCTGTTTTACAGTATAAGTAGCAATATTTCATGACCTACCAACTAATTAATTTCCCATTTTATTCCTATCTCGAGGTCAACGTTTGGATAAGATTAATTTCATGTTTGAAAGTTGTTAGTGCCCTACATACTGTTCGGCTTATAACGTTGATCTAATTTAAGATACCCCGTGGTCCAAACATGGTGTCCGTCCCTTTCTCTACAGTGTCTGGTTTCAGTTGCACCGTAGGGTACCAATTCTGAATCATTAAACGATTTGTAAAATACTCCCCGGAAACCGCTTAAGAAGGTGAACGTAAACACTTACTTTTCTGCACGTGAGGTTGGGGAAGGGGGCAAATAATCTAAATCGGGATTTATTTTTTTGTACTCACAGTGAAAGATAAGCGAGAATCAATGTGTTTAGATTCGATCATGCCCATGGCTATTTTTTCAGATCTAGGTCCGTATTGTAAGTGTCCAATTAGAAAGTATATTGAGGATTGAAATATTTAACAAGGATCACTACAAATTTATACCAAGAGAGATAAAGGTCATGATTACTGAGTTTTGTGATACCCTGGGAATTATTGCAAAAAAAATCTGTCGTTTAAAGGTTTACTGGTTACTGGGAACTGTCAGATCCCAAAATCTGGGACTCGTACCCTAGTCCAGTGTTTGCCATTAACGCCGGCCCGTAAGCCAATAGCCAAAATCTGAAAGCTGGGCTGAAAATCTGCACCAAATATAGGGTCAAATCATGAGAGAAGTTACCAAAAATAATCAGGGTAAACAGAAAGCTATCAGGGCCGACATCATGTTGTCCGCCATCACAAAAAGTTAGTTTCCAAAAGTGGAATCAGAATCCCCCCCACCACCCCGAGTTAGGCATACTGAGGGCCACCCACGTCTATACGCTATGACCACATGCACCCCCCGACCCTGCACCTGATAGGGAAGAGGAACTCTGATAGCAGAGCAGAACGTATATCAAGCCTGGCAGGACTTTTCGAGGTTTCAATTACCTCGAATTAATGGAGATCAGTTCGACGAATCATTCAATTGGATATCCAAAAGATATATTGTCAAGCATAATTGCCAGCATTCTTTTTATATGTAAATCTGCTGGACTAAATGTATATGACAAGGAGAGTAATGGTTTTATTGACTATGTTAGGTAGGTCAGATCTGCAAAATTAAACAGGATTATAGACATACATGTACATGTATAGTGTTTTAGTAAGGGCTAAATGTAGAGACACTATAAGGTTTTCATCAAACCCCACTGGCATCTCTGCAAATCATTTCTAACAAAACAAAATAAAGATGATCTGTTTTGCCAGTGAACTTATGAGTTCAGGGGTAAGAATCTATAAATGTCTTTGACTGACTTAAGCGTATTGAAACATGTGTCCCGGGTTAAGATCATTCCGTTTGTTGTCTTATTGTAAATGCAACAGGAATACATGGACAAACGCCCACATTTTCCTTATTACTATAAACTTAAAATCCAGTAATTCCAATTCTCCCTACAATGAATAGCTGATTTAAAGTATTTGTAGTACCTGCAGCTTAATTTGCACCTAGAATAATACTATCTAATTATCATAATGAGAGGTAGGGTAAAACAGCATTTTATTCAATCTTAATTCAGAGAATTCTATCAAATAGAAATAGACTTGTGACCATACCTGGTCATGGTAAATAACGTTAAAGGGTGGGGAAGCCATCCTTCAATGACAGGTGTTCCTCCAGTACCTCACCTGTTCTGGAGGAAGGAAGGGAAATTGGTTTAGAGGCAGAGTTATCATTTCCGTCTAAACAGCCTGCCAGACTGGGTCTGGTTTCACAGGGCGGAAGTGAACTGACCACATCCTGTGAGCGTCCCCATTAAATTTATTTGAATTTGTATTATTTTTTTAAATTGAAACTGTTGTGGCCAGACTGGTTGCTTATTAGTCTCCACAAATCACCTGGACCCTACAGGCCAGCCTTGAGTGATTTGTGTCATTGCATTTGCTGTCTGGTTGGTTGGTTATTGGGGGTTAACGCTGTATCAACATCTATGGTCGTATTATACAAGGTTTTGACAATTCTGTCTTTCGTGATTTGATTTATGATATGAATGAATCTATGAGAAGATAGAGACCATACCCTTACGCATTTAACAAGGCAGCTGTTCTTTAATGTGCAGGGACCAATAGACAGGGCCTTACATAAAATATCCGATGGTCCTCTAGGGACCTTTAATAACCCTGCCGTTGGCACAGGGGGAGCAAAGAAAGGTGTAGCAGCCCAGCCCATCCTAGGATCGAACCTGGGTCGACTCAGTACCTGCGAGGCGAGCGCACTATACTCAGTTGCAGTCTGAGCTAATTTGCATTGAACGTTGAAACAAGTCTAAAATCTAATGTACATTATTCAGATATAGATGGTGGATAGAAAGAGAATCTTCAGAAATAATTTGTAATAATCACGTTTAAAGAGGAGAGTTGGCTCAGTGGTAGAGAGCACTTGTCTCCTAATCAAAAGGTCCCAGGTTCAATTCCTTACTCAGTGTCGTACCAGAGTCATGGATTAGGATGAAACATGTTACATGCATCTTATTCCTAGAGTTGTCCACAACTTACCAAAGATTCCCCCATGGGGACTCAGGGTGGGGGTTCCTCAGGAACCTCTTGGAAAGAATAGGTTCCTAGCAGCCTCTTGCTGACCGTAAAAGGTGACAAATGGGAAGACCATTTGGGTAGTTCATTTGGTAGTTCATTTGGTAGATTGGCCACTTCAAGTCTGGCAGGCCATGGGGTCTATCCCTGGCCGAGTGACACCAAGGACTTAAACAATCGTAGTGGTTACTGCTTGTCTAGCACTCAAAATAAAGTAAGAACCACAAAACATAACTGGTTGGCCTGGTGTCAGTATAATGTAACTAGGTGAGATATCATGTGGGCCTATGATATGATATCTCAGTAAATCAGCACAATGAAAAGGGCATTGGGTCCCACTGCTACAAATAGGCACCTCATCTCATAGATTTGGTCACTGCCCATGTGGCATAAAACTGGCTGAAAAACATTTCCTTGTGCAGTCTGGTAAAAGAACCCTGAAGGGTTGGCCAGATGTTAAACTAATCCAACAAACAAACAAACAATTACCAAAGGCTGTGGATGTGTAGGATTCTGTCCCCTATAAAGAAAAAGATAAAGAAAAAAATGACAAATAATTAGCTGAACATTAAGTGACTGGTAAAATATCTAAATTCAACAAAAATGTCTGACAGAAAAGGGTGTAATTAAGCATTAACCTGGTGCTTTTCAAGCATAACTGAGGGTTTAAGTCACTTAAGGGCAATGGCGCCATTATAGATCTAAAGTTGAGATTTTGTTGAAACTTTGAGAAATACCAGATAAATATGTTTAAAGTCCAAAAATGGAAAAAAATTAGGGGGTCACCGTGCTAACTTTTTATCTACAGGTGGAACAATATGTGCATAATTTCTTCAAAACTAATGAATTGTAGAGCCATATTCACAATTACAAATTTTGTGAAAACGTTCATACTAATCCTCAAATAAACAATCTAATCAGTCAAATCTAAAGCTAAGACATCTGTTCATAGACTTTATGCATGGTCTGGAAAAAAATCTGTTTTTTTAGCTGCATTTTAATCCTTACAAATCAATTTCATAAAAAAAATAAAATTTCTGACAAAAAAGTCCACACACAAAAAATCAAAGTTGAAAAATCAATAAGAATGACACATAATGTGCATTGGACTGTTGGCTTTCATTTTCAACAAAGAAAACAGGGGGTCACCGCATGAATTTTGCCAGAAAAATTGATTATCTAACTCTAAGTCTGGAATTAACCCACCAGGTCTATTTAATTTAATTGCCCCCAAACATATCAAAATACAAAATATCCTGAAATATTATATTCTAATACTGTTCCCTACATCATAAGGATCGTTTTGCTGTTTACTATGTGAAGATTGGATGCATATTAAAAAAGTTATGTCCATAAATGCACTGCCCCCTCCCCCACTGCAGCTAGCCATACCAGCTGGCCACTGGTCGTCATGGTCCACTGCACAGCCATACCTGCAGGCTGCGCGCCATAGCTGCGCACAAACAAATAGCGCGATTGTCTTTAATTGAGTATATATCATTGCCACATAGTGCCAAATATCAAGATTGTTGAATTGTTCAAAACATTTTGGAGAGACCTTGGTCAAAGTTCTCTGAAAGTTAAAGTTTATAGTAAGTTTGAAAACTCAATTTCAACAAAAATGATTTTGCTAAAAGTTTCAATGCAGCCAATAATTCATTTTCACCTTCACTAAATTACGTAAGAAAAATACCCATGAAGCTTTTGCAGTTTCATGAGGTACGCCCAAAACTTTGGATGATTATTTCTGTCGAAATGAATGCTCATTTTATAGTTAATCCCATAGAGATTTGCCATGTTGTTGTCTCCAGACAACTGGTATATGACACCTCCAGACAGGTTCTGATTAGTATGGGGAATCCAAGAGGCTAGTTTGTCCGACCTAACCAAGCCAATCACTTCAGCAGGTAGCCGCGCTGAAATCAGAAAAATCCCCATGTAATTTCTTAGACATTTGATTATTCAAACTTCAGCTTGACTGTACTTCAGTGAAGGGGCTTGGAGTATCTCTAAGGCACTTGATATATATTTTTTTACGTATAACAAATTTTGACATGTGATTTATTTTGCCCATGATATAGGTCTTGATTTTGTACCAAAAAAATGGTATTTTATTTTATCTTTTTTTTATTATTATTAAACTATACTCAATTACATGAATTCATTTTCCCTATAAGTGGCAATAGTGACATAACAAAGTGTTTAACATGAAGTAGTACATAATGAGTAGACTCCAAACTATTGTCCTAGCTAGCATCAGTTAATAGCTTATTAATCCACTTCAAATGATAGTCAAATTGAAGATAGTTGTTAACTGATTTTACATTTTGTTTAAATTTTCCCAAGAATATAGCATGAAATCGCAACTCCTTTAAGTCATTCGAAAGAGAATTGTAAAACCTTTCTAGTGAGGTATAACATAAGAACTGCAGCAAAGTCGACATCTAGAATATAGGCTTATGTCACAAAAATATATCTAAAACATTTGACCGTCATAGTGATCAGTGACTATTTTATATCATCTAGAGTTCATATCCTGGTTATATTCATTATGTTACCTAAGGCCTATCTGACCAAATAATTGCACAACCAAGGGCCAAGGCGCGGCCAGACTAAGATCTTAAGGATCTAACCTCAGGAATCCTCTGACAAACCTCACATATCAAAAAGATACACTTGCACTTGAGGACAGTACGCCTCGGGAGCTTCCACATGTTTATCCATCCACTAAACAGCATTCATCGCCAACTTGCGATTTTCTCCACGAAAAAGAATTTCAGATTCCTACACGTCCCTGAAAACGTCCTTGATTCTATGGTAGTTTGAGTACAACATGGCCCATATCACGCACTTTGAACGTCTTTAAACTTGCGATGTAAATAATTTCGCCTAATTCGCAATATCCAAGAACATTGATATATAATAAAAAATGTCTTCGATTATAAAGCCAGAGGTCCTTGCACTTTTAAGAACGGGAAAATAAGCATGCGGATTTTTTGAATTTTTTTTAAGTGAAATAAGCCGACACTCTGCGTTTTCAATATGTTGAATCAAATGGCAACTGGGATTTCTTAATCCTTGTGGCATTGAATTACAGCTGTTTTTTCATGTTATACATATTTTTTTATCGCAAGCACTTAGTATACTCCTATCGATATCATTGATAATCAAGAATACAACAATTAAGGCGTGCAAAAATACGCCATCAAAAAACTCCGCGGACTCTGTGACCCGGCTAGGAGTTTTCTGTACCTGCGGCAGTATGTTCAGTTGGTCAGCCAGTGGTCCCGCGAGTCCAAGGTCCTAGGTTTAACACATAGTATATACGTGACTAGGGTGTTTAAAATTCGAAAAGTGTAGGTGGAATCTAATTCAACTTGGCCACATCCGGATCCCTTATCAATTCTATTGGTATGGTCGAAACTAGATCTAATTTTATAAAACCAGATGTTTCCTAAACTGTAAGCTGTGTTCAGTTTATTCCTGACAGTGCAGTCTGTCCGTGGCCATCCCCCAAATGCGCAAAATAACTATGTTGACCATTTCCAAAACATATCCAATTGTGGCAGTTACTAGAGGAAAGCGTCCACTCAATTAATCGCACAGATATGGTCCAGGTTAGACTATAGTTTTTGATTGAATATAATTATTTGTAATTGGAAACATTTCGATATCGCTATGATTCTGTTCGTTACCTACCCAAAACATACGCCCTTCCTTGTCCTTTTGACTAGGGTGTTTAAAATTCGAAAAGTGTAGGTGGAATCTAATTCAACTTGGCCACATCCGGATCCCTTATCAATTCTATTGGTATAGTCGAAACTAGATTTAATTTTATAAAACCAGATGTTCCTAAACTGTAAGCTGTGTTCAGTTTATTCCTGACAGTGCAGTCTGTCCGTGGCCATCCCCCAAATGCGCAAAATAACTATGTTGACCATTTCCAAAACATATCCAATTGTGGCAGTTACTAGAGTTAAGCGTCCACTCAATTAATCGCACAGATATGGTCCAGGTTAGACTATAGTTTTTGATTGAATATAATTATTTGTAATTGGAAACATTTCGATATCGCTACGATTCTGTTCGTTACCTACCCAAAACATACGCCCTTCCTTGTCCTTTTGATAAGTAATCATGCACAGCCTTTATCGGACCAATTAAAACCCAGGAGGAGTGGTAGCTCAGTGGTAGAGCACTGGACGGCCACCCTGAGGCTCCAGAGTTCAATTCCAAGCCCACTTTTAAGATAGGATGGTCTGCAACTTCCCAAAAAGCTGCCAGAATTCTCCTCCTTATGTTGAAATATAATAAGAACATAGGACAACTACAGTGCACTACCCCTGGACTGTGTAGAAAAAACACCTCGGTTCTACACAACCTTACTGGTAAAAGAAACATTCACCGAAAAGAACAAACAAAATAAAATGACTTTTCAGCTGAGACTTCTACCAAATCGTTCTACCTTGTTGTAATAATGGTTGTACTTGAGTTCCCTCCACTACACTCACAAAACGTGCTGAGCCTTGGGCTTTTGTGGTTAGAGTGGACACATTTGGCGACACACCCACACTTTGCCTAATGGATTTGAGTGGCCTATTAAACGATGTAAATTTCCTGAATCCGGAAAGAGTGCGTTTTAATTCATTTTGATTTCTTAATCATTTCTGAGCGTTTAACTCTCCAAAGAATTACTCATTATGACCATTATCCAGTTTTTGGTTGTACCTTTTTGGAATGTTTATTTTCTTACATAATTTAAATCTTTGTTTTAGGATAATTTACTGCCACCAAAGAAGACTTCAGAAACCAATACTTGATTTTTACTGGACATGACCGAAGGGCTTTACATACTTTACTCTGGCGGTACTTAAAAGTCCTTACAATTAGCCAGGACAAACTAAAGTTCCTCTCGGGCGTTCCAGTCCATCTTAGAGTCGCAAATTCGGCATAGTCACCTATTGTTATATCAACTGTCTGTATCGTAAACCCCTAGATTGAGGCCAAGGTCATCAAACTAACCTATCCTGAGAAGGACATAACCTTGTGTTTAGAATTGACCTTAATTAAGAGGGAAGATTATCAAACGAGCCTAACCTTAGCTTTAGAGCTAACTTAGAAAAAGTTATGGTTAGGGAAAACTTTAGGCTAGAGCCTTAAAAATAACTTAGAATTGTAGGTTATTTGACAATGTGACCATTCTTACCTTAAGCGAAGTTAACCTAATACCAGCCAAAAACTAAGGTTAGGTTGGTTCGATATACTGGGCCTTAAGTCACCTGAACATGACCAGCTTCATAATCGTAATTTGTCCTGTTCCATATTTTGGGAATATCTCTCATATCATGATTTTCAAGGGCATTGGACAAAATCATTGAAAAGGGTTCAAATAAATCAGGGCGCGGCTAAAATTAGGGACTTTAGGGCAATAGTCGTTGAACAGTGATACTGATGGAGGAGACCCAAAGGTCGTAGATGTAGCTCCAGGGGAGGCAGGGGATGAGAAGATGCAAAGAGCGTGTCCCCATGAGGATTGTAAAGGTCAGTGTACCGTATGACCACTGCTGAGGTCGTTACACTCCCTGAGGGCCTTCAGCTCAAGCCTTGACCACTGACCACTTCAGACATCATAGGACACCTCTCATGTAAGGGCTTGACCATGACGCCTTATTAATGCAATATGGGGCAATATTTTCAAACGGCGGATTCTGTTTCTAAGTGAAATTGTATCCACTCCTTTCCACTCCACTCCTTGCTCTTGTGATATCATTGCACTCGCCAGTCACGGATTAAGGATTTGAACCTTGTATCACGCCCCCAATTTCGAGATTTTTGGGTAGAATTTTACCCCAAAAGAAGCTATTTTTTTTTTGAACTGACTGTTACCGCTCCTCCCGCTGCGTGTCCTATCTCGACAATTCAGGAAGTAATTGCTCATTGCATTGTTCAGCAAAAGTCTCTTTTTATCGAAATTCTTTACATTGAGATATGTTTTTTGACTAATGAGAAATCATGTAGAATCTCATTTTTGTTTATACGTGGATCATGTGGAATGTTTACCGCAGCGTTTTGAATCCCAGTGAACTATAACACTGTCACCGAAACGTTACATTCTAAATTTTTTTAAAAAGAGAAAGATATAAAACAATTCTCACTGCAGAACGTCTCTTGGAGAGCGGATCTGATGGACACTAAGTAACAATTGTACATCTCCGACCCCCTCCCCTATCTCCCAACACTGTGCCTGGGATGGTAGCGTCGAACGGTCATAAATAATCATTCTTCCCCTTGTCTTTGGCCGTCCGCGCGGCCAGTGTGTGTAGTTTACAAGTCAAAGTAGACAGTGTCGGAGCCCGTCCAGCACCGCACCTGTGGCTACGGGCGACAACCAGTGGCCGCCACAAAGAATGGGGCCGCTAAAGTCAACTGGAAAAAAAGCCGACTTTAAAGAGAAAACTCAGTTTTTAGGATCTAATGAGGAATTTGTCTTTTGTTTTAAGACACAGCACGCATATTTATGGGAGGGTAGATGAGGTGAATTTTGATGCGCAATGTATGATTTCTAAAGTCGGCGGTTCTTTTTTAAGTTACGTATCATTCTGTACCTAAAATATTTTTATTGGAAAATTACCATGAAATGTGTTATCAGAAATTACAAAAGTTTTCATTTTTTCCCCCAACCCATTTAATGTTATTCCTTTTCACACAAAGCCATTGCTGCAATGGCATGATCTTTTTTTCTTTTTCATAAAAAAAATGTTTCTGAAATTAAAAATTTAACAGTGACTCCGATTGTCTAGGGCCGTTTAGAGTACGTAGATAGATGATGACTGTTAGAGCACATACCTATGCAGAAACAATGCCATGATGCCGACTGACCAGAGGGCAGTGGGAGCCGTGTACCTGGGACAGGTAAGGGATGTACAGGTGGGCAGGGCCGGCCAGGTGTAATGAGTCAACTGAAAGCGTAATCCCTCTGAGAACAAGAAGCCTAATTGTTCCCCGTGTATTGAAGACGATAGAAAATATTATGCCCAAATTAACTGCCGTTTTTCTTTTATTTCTCCATGGTTATCCGCTGATATTAAAATGTTTTTCTTATAGTTTTGATTTTAAATGACATATCGAACAGACACTGACATATGAAATGTTTTTTTAAGTTGGAAAACATTATTTAGTATTGACATATTTAACTTAACATCGTTATGGTTTTTAATAAGAACTTAGTTAATTATTCAGTATCAGAAACGTGAGGTCTAAGGCAAATATATTGTTTCTGCTATACAGAATTGACGCTGTTAGTGAAACTAATTAAAGGGATGACCCCCTTGTCAGCTTTAGTTGTATTCAACTTGAAAACAAATGACTTCAAAAGGTATAGATTAAAAAAGTCAATTAACACCATACTACAGCGTATACAGACACTACGGTTTTTTTCTTTACTTAGAGAGCTAGTTATAACAGATATTCAGATTTAACTTCATAAAAAGAGCAAAATTAGATAGAAATCATAATAATTATAGCAGTGATAGGACACTAGTTGTCCACTGGTCAACCAGTTATGCGACACCAACCAACAATGCCCGGCCGTGATGCAGCGGTCAGTGGTAGGACATGGGCGGAGGGTCCCCGTGTATAGAGACAGAGTCTAGGGTCCCCACCTAGAGACAGAGAGTGTAGTGTCACCCGAGGTGAGGCCATTCGTCAGTCCACAACCTGGAGCTGGCCACTTTGGATGTACGAAAAAAACACAGGGAGTGGGACGTATCTGTCTTGGTATTATATACTGGTATAAGGCACCCCGTGAAGATCTGCGCTGATAGAGTGGAAATCATCGGACGCCCTTTTCCATTGGCATTAATTGCACTGCGGTGGGTCATGCATTAATTTTTATTAGATTTTGTGCATAATGATGATTTTGTACTGGATTATTTTTTCATTTATTGACAGCTTTCTTGGCGTGTTATTAATGGGTTTCTTTTGATACTGAAGCAAGAAGCTCAAAAACACGTGGTTAACTAGGAGGAAATAATTGCAAATACCCAAAAAATAAAAAAGATTGAAATTGATGTTATTGGCCATAATCTGAAGGTAAAATATGGATAATAGGTGAGTCAACTCCGCCATTTCCCAGCAAGTTACGCCCAAGCATGTAGTAGATATTATTGACGATGAGACAATTCAATAAGTGCACCTCTATTACAAATATTTTCTTTCAAAGACAGATTTTATGATTTGTCGGTAATGTTGTAGTTTACTACATTAATTTTAGATAAAGCTTAGTTTCAGCTTATAGTACTTTAGTATTGTTCCTTACGATAACCTAGTCCGCCAGATGTACATATGGACAATGTCGACCTAGACAGGAATGCATAAAAAACAGAGACGCTATGCATACTGATTTTAGCCAAACTACTAGTCCATATAGAGTAGACAGTTATTGCGGATAACAAATATGTATTTCAATAATTAATCAATCAAGGAAATTAGATTATTTCGTCAGGTTCTGGCGATAGTGTAATAGGTCAGACCTAATGTCATTGGGACATAGTGACTTACGTGGATTTAATACGAAGGCGTGGAGACTTAAGACCTTTTTATGACTCTGCCCCATCATAGCCGTGGCGATGTGTGAATCACAGATACTGAATGATTTACCCATAAAGGGTATCCGGTTGGCCTTGGCAACTCATAACTACATTATACATGTAGATCTCGAGCCGTGCGAAGGTAGTGGTCTTGTTTCCATAATTATCAAATTAAGACCCACGAGAGCATAGTCAGATTGCCGTCTGGACAATTGCATGGCAGCAATTTAGTGTTTCATGCTTTATGGCGGGTTGGGTCATATTGGGGCCAATTAATGCAATATATAGATGCCTGAGGCAGGAACACGTCGTCACTGTCATATCATTGTCCTGGTAAGGGTACCCCAGGTATTAATCGCAAGGCTTTACACACATACATGATTTTCAAACCATGGTAGTAACATGAGGAAAAAAAGGATCAATTGTCAGATAAATTTAACATATCATGCCCATCGATAAAATTGACCATCTTACGTACATTCTAGAATAAAAGAAAACTTTTGACTTTAGACTTTGACTTTTAGACTTTTGATCTCATTTGTGGGTATGTCCAAATCCATTTTTAGATGTAAAATAATATCTTGTCTGAAATAGAAATGGATTGTAAAAGATGGCTTGTATCCATTAACAAATATATGTATAGACAGTAGAAGCTTACATGATTTAGGTTATATATGTGCTTTAAGTCACAAATGATTTTTACACAGAATTAAGTGCAGAATTTACTTGAGAGGAAATTGCTTAAATCTGTGCAAAACGTTACATGCCTCACTGAAGGAGATTAAAGCTAAAAGTTAATCTATTCATCAAATTTAGTCATTCCAAGAAATAGGTGCGTAAGACCTTCTTGTATGTTTTGAATCTAAGAGGCTACTTTCTAGAAACTCATCAAACATCTGTTTATGTTTTTATTACCACCGATAGACATTGGGATTAGGTTAAGAACACTTCATATGGACCACAGACTTCTGAGGCAGAGCACATCATTTTGTTCTCACATCCCAGTAAGGGTTTAATGTTTTTACCTAATCAGGATCTACGCTCCTTTCAACTTCCCATCCTTAAAATACTTGCCATCAGTTCAGTTTGAACATTTTCCTTTTTTGTAAATATAAGTTATCTTTATTTACTTACATAAACACAATCGTAAATGATCCAAGTAGTAAAGTTGCAAGCTAATATGTAAACCTTTAGTTATGATTCGCAAGTGTCTTTCCACGATATCCTTGCTGTTTAATAGAATTAATAGTACATGTACACATCATTTAACAATGTAGTTAAAAGTCCAAAAACATCCCAGGGCGGTGAAATGGCCTCAGAGAATGACGAATAAACTTTATATTCCCGCCCTTAACTTGGAGTAAACCGCAGGTTTTCCCTGAGGCAAATTCAGAAGTCCTTCGTCGGCAAGTAAGGTAGCCAAGAATGTGGGTATGTCCAAATCCATTAATAAGAGATAATAGATACAGGTGGGGGATTGTTGTGGTCAGTGGACGTCCTGGCCCTGCCCATGGACACACTTGGTACACTGTAGGACATGGACTCCACCTATGTGGGGTAAAGGCCTACGTGGAACAGGATCTTCGTAGTGTGGCCCCCACCCAAGTGTGAATACAGAAGCAGCAGACATGTACAATTACAGAAATGACACATGGTTCCGAGAACAATACGTATAGTCACAAAACTGACACGTACAGTTACAAAGCATCAAAATTATACAGTTATGAAATAGCTTATGCAGCTAAAAATGACACTTAGGCCTACAGTTCATGATATAGACATGTGCACACCCGGTGTGCAAAGCTTGTATTTACTTCTATGTATACGTATATGTCCTCATATATATATAGGCCTATGTAAGTATACGTAATTAACTTCTCAAGTCCTTTATCATTGTACCATGCTAGGTACCAGTGGCGGAGAAAGTTTCCGGTGTGCAGTTGCGGATTTAGGGGGGGCGCACGCCCCCCCCCCTCCTTTTTTTTTGGCCAAAATTTAGATTTTTTTAATATAAAATTATCCTACCCGAAGGGCAGGGGAAAATTTTCAGAATTGCAGCCCCCCCCCCCCCCCCACCCCCCCTTTGAAAATTCCTGGATCCGCCCCTGGTGTGTACTTTAATAACCTTTAGCTGGTACCAAGCGTCTCAGCTGGGAAAACTGGTACCCTCCTTATTACCGATGTACGTGCAATAAGGAAGGGGGACAATGGAGGACTGACCTGGTTGGCCATGGACTAATCTTACCTTAAGGCCAGCAGTTTGGGTCACCTTGGCCGTGAGAGCATATATACATGTATACTGATCTAGTTCATATTCCTTTTTAAGAGAATATAAAGCCAGTCACTGCCCTTAGGTGGACAAGGCTAGTATGTCCTGCCGGTAACCATGGATTTTGTACACTTCGCTCCTTCTGTTGAGTCTTTCCCTTGTTTTGTTTGGTCATAATATGAGTCTACTCTGTATAACTATAAAAGTAAGTTTCTTAATGATGTTCAGGTTAAAGCTCAAGAACAGTATCATTGCCAATTGTCTCTGTCGAATAACTCAATTTTACGTCCCTACGTCAGAGGCTTGATACATTCATTAAAATGTTGTCCGAACATTGAACCAATTGAAAGATAATGCCTCTATCAGCTGTCATTCGTTTTCATTAAAAAATAATTCATAATCATTCATAAAGTATTAAGTTTTGAAAGGCAGTTCGCCCCATAGCACTATACTACCATAATCTTCGCCGTATTACCTCGAACTGCCCTCATTAATTGGGAATATTAAGCAGTGAAGACAATTCTAAACAGCTAGAGCTTCAACAATTAAGGATTGCACAGAATGCAAGACACATTTACCTACTCTGGAGGGGTGTGTGTTTGGGGGGGGGGGTGGTTCTCTGTGTCTGGAAAGACGCCCCTTTAATTTCCCAAACCATATATAAAATATCATATATGTATATATATATCATATCCCTTTGATTTTAAGACTGGGTAGGTCACAGAGGAAGATGCTGCCCCATAGCATGGTAATTTGAAATCGAAAGCAAAACTGGTAGGATTTTGGACCATATCTAAAACCCCAGCGGGGGGGGGGGGGGGGGGGGACTTCATGGTAAGTCTGCCCAGATGTGTGTCTAAAAGGGAAGGACAAAGGTCCTTTTTCTTTCAGCTTAAATGAAGTGAAATGAGTGGCACTACTTCCATTCCCAAAGGGTGTCAAATGAACACATTCCACTCAGTAAGGGTACATGTACTCTCCTTCTGTAAGGGTATCATATTCAACCATAACGCTAGGTTGACCCACTAACATTAACAAATGGATAGTGAGAAAAGGTATGAGCTGTTTCTGAGCTTATTAAGTGGGGTAGCACCTTTTGATGCTTGAAAGCTAGTCTTTAAATTAAACCAAACTGAGTAGGACCTGGTGCTTATGGGTCAAAAAAGATTTCATTTGTCCTTCGATAAGGGTCTCCTTGGTGTATATGATCCCTTCTTTAAGTGTATGTTTTTCCATAGACAAAGTCGTTCCAAAGGGTCCATTTTTGAAACCTGGACACACACATCTGGGCATGTATATATCAAGTCCCCCCCAACCGGTCTAACACTCACAATCTAGACTAGGGTTAGTTTAAAAAATTAGTTAGGTCAGCAACCTTTGTTTTGCTGTTTCATATCCTATTTTAACAACCTAATCTCTTATAAGAAGTTGCAATGTTGTTCAAAGCAATGTTTAGGATTTCATTTGATCATGTCTTTTGAATTATAGATAAATTTCATCAGAATTTATAACCCAATACATCACCCTTAATCAATAGTTTATATTAATACCCTACCTCTGAGCAACTAGCCCTTGCTCTCTGATACTGTAATTGAAACAATAATTGGTACTTATAAAGATAATTACAGTTCCCCCTAGTACTACATGTGTAAGGTGGTATTCAGAGCTAGCCGCATGCCCGGAGCGTAGGCATGGTCCGCTATGACTCACCGTCACAAGATTCAATCTGGACTCACAAGTATTTTGATGAAGAAAATGTGTTGAAACTGAAAACTGGCAGGTGTCAAGAAAATATTTTGTTATTTCCATATTGTTCCTAATTATTTTCAAGAAAGCAGAACATGATTTAGGCTGTACATAAAAACAGTATTGATTTTTTTGAAGCTGAGTAAGTCTGATTAGATCCCTAATTTAGCGTCATTTAAGTTATAATTAAAGCAGAAACGTTTAGATTTGTTTTCATACGACAATCAAATGAACATTCGATGACATGGATTACTTTTGTATTTTTCTATTTGCATAATTAACCAGGCACTCAACGTTCAGCTTGTTCAACTGATCTCCCACTATTCCTGGGGTTGCCCCCTGCGCTTATTAATCCAAAGATGAAATTTAGATCTTTCTGTGCATAGGGAGCAGAATCCTACACAACTACATCCCTTGGTATGTTATAGACCATTCCAGGAGCAAACCAAACCCAGAACCTTTCAGCCCTATACTTATCATTTAAAACAATTAGGAAAAGTCTTCATAATTATACCATTTTCCTTAATTTTCATGGTTCAAAAGTTGCACGTCTGGACATAGATCATCACTTTGAAAATTTTTTGAAAGTTATCCTGTAAATCTATATGGCCAGATGCGTTTTTGTATAGCGAAAGATCTAACTGACCAGGCTCTATATGGATTACTTAGTTTTCAAGGAAATCATTAACTTCCTCATTATTTTGCTTAATTAGTTTTGAATAATCAGACTCACATAAAACCTAGTATCTTAAAACTAACTTAAGTTATATTAACACCAATCCAATAGGGTTATATATTTGCGACTGCACGCATATGAAACTGCTTTCACTTTGATACCGTATTCATTAGCTTCCACGTGTCCGATTTCACCGGATGATAGATTTTTTTCTCCCTCAATCTGACCACAAGTCAATCACAGCCGGAACAAACTCGGTGGTTTGTGGTCGGGAGCGGGTGTCAAGGTTAACACACGACAGGTAGAGTTGTTGGCGGTTTTCCCCCCTGACTCATGCCTATGTTAAGGTCTTCATTAGTAACTTAACCGTGTCTCCATGTTTAGAGTAACACTCCATACTTCTGTATGAGTTGCAGAGAACATTTTTTCAAATATTTGTATTCATCCTGGACATATAATTTGATATTACATGTACATATTTTTCCGTAAAATTCAGTATTGCATATAAAATCACAGATGAAATGTCATATAATAATTCAGTTTAGTAAATGGGTAGTGTTGTTCGCTAAAAGAGACAGAGAGGTTTCAGAATAGGAAAAGTTAGGTCTCTTTACAATAGCACTAAATACTTGTTGGCTTCCTTAGTGTACTAAACACTTTTCGTGAGTGGTAGTTTGATCAATCGTTGTTTGATAAAAGTAAGCACAACTAGTCCATAATGTTCAGATCCACCCCACCCCCTTCGCTCTAGAAATGAAGTAGAAAAGAAAAAGAATCGCGTCGAAACTAACGGAAGACGAAATGTTTATGGTACCGGTATATAAGTTAGCCGAAATTCTGTCCTTTAGTATTTGTGATTTTATTTTTAGCAGGTCATAATGTATTTTTGTTCTGAGGTTAACCCTTAAATTAATTATAAATACTAGAATTCGAAACAGAAAATACATCAATAAAATTAACGATTCTTTTTTGTTGAAGATAACTATATCATATGCAATGAAATTCAGATCAGGCCACAAGTTTGAATGAGCAGAACCTAAACATGCATACATTACGTCAGTGATTTGGACCACCTGGCTAGAGGCTTGTTAATTGACAGTTACCCAATACCTACTGACTGCAACGACCCAGGAACACACTCGAGCCAAGAAACGTGAAACCTCGCACGATTTCCTCATTTTTGGTAATGAGTTGTACTCTAATGCTATCAAAGTACAGTTGTTCTCAGCATTCCTACAAGTATGTGATGACATAAAGTAATTATGAACTGACGAACGGCCCATTCATAACAACACTAAGTACATGTTGTACGTCATATTGTCCATTGAGTTGTTTCTTCTGTACGCCCCCCTCCCCGTCCCCACTTTCCGACCTTTCTCTTTCGTGGAATAGCTTCAATGTGTATATACAATTGTAAGTATGTTGTAGTTCATACTTTGTTCTAGTCAATGGAAAAGGTTATCATCATAACATGTCATTGTTCTTGTACTGCTCTGATGTGAAAGTGTTACATTCTGGTGTGGTCATATGTGACTAGTAGAGACAAATCAATCAAAGCCTTTAGGTTTTGATGGATAAAAAGTAAAGTTTAAATAGCAGTACTGATATAAGAGCACTAATTTCATTTTGGCGGCAGGTAGACTGATAGATTTTTCATATACATATTATATAATATACATGGTGAAGACGCAATAGAACAATCTTTTTAGGTCATTTATTTATACTAATTGTAACTATGATATATATATATATATATATATATATATATATATATATATATATATATATATATATATAAAGTAGTAGTTATAATGGCAACTTTCACAATATTTATATCATATTGCAGTATAACGAGGCCAAATTATATATCTTATAAACATATACCTCCTGTGGAACATCCAGAGCATTCCTGTCTGTGCCAAGATATAGATTACCATAAATACCAGCCAGTCCTATTTTATATGCCTTTCCTTGAAAATGATCTTGCCTGATGTTTATGCAGTGGGAGCCTAGCCTGAGCTGCTCTTTCCCATGGTTTCTGTGGTGGTTAGGGTATCTCTGTGTACTTGATCTTTGCCTCTCGCCTACCCCCTGGGTCCACACTCACACACGGGGTAGATCCTGTTGGTCGGACGGTGAATCCCCGGTCTGGGCCAGGCCACTTCTCCAGGTGTTATCTCAGGTAGATAAGAAAAGATCAGGGCACCACCCCCGCCCCCGCCCGACCTTCCCCAGGGGTGAGGTGCAAGGACATGGTAGACAGGGTCAGCGTGTGTTTTCCATGTTTGCAGGGATATTGGATTTCGGATTTAGTCTGATTTTATTTATTTTTTATTGCAACACCTGAGTGATGGGTTGAAAAAGACATAATTTTAAGTCAGCTAGGTTTAGCCAGACTTTAGGATTTGAAGTCTAGGCTGGTTTATTGATTGATACTCTCATCACTTCTTGCAGCAGCTTTTGATATACACACCATGGTTTTAAAGAAGAAAATATTTCTTTTAGAAATCAATCCAAGGTTATAAAAGGTTTATTTGATACGGCAATTAACCACTGTATGCTACAAATGTTAAGCGTCATGAACTGTGATAAGTCAAAACCTTATGTTTCATATATCAATATTAGGTTGTTAAAGGAAGAGATGGGAAAAAGTTGTTCATTTGCTTTAATGTTTCATATCAGTTAGTTTGCATCAGCATTATCCTTTTCGGATAAATTAAAAGGGAGAAACAGTTACCTATCATCTGTTGTAGAGATTGAGAGTTTAGTATCTTTGAGATCAGTCCGCTGCTTTTCATAATCCAAGTAACAATTTAGGATCCAGGCATAGGAAACCATATCCTACATACCACGGACTTTAGTAAGAGTGGATCGCTCCATGAGTGACGTACATTATGAAACATTCCTACTTATATTCCGTAAAACTCCTGAGTGCAGCAGCAGGGCATACATAAGTAAATTTGTTCTTAATAATGTAAATCTGTAAACAACAAGGCATTTATAATTTTACATCATGTTCTGCTGACGGATATAACTGGTCTGGAGTAAACCCAAGACTCGTGTGAAAGCGTTATAAGCCCCGACGTGAGATGCGGACAGGTGTGTCTGTAGTAGAAGTAGTATAGGTGAGGCGGTGCTGCACTCAGTGACCCCAGGTGCCAAGAGCTGCTCCTCAGGAGCTTCTCAAGCAAATACTTTTCCCCGAATTTTAATCCCAAACGAGTAAACAGTAGAAAAATACAGAAACTGCGGGTTATTTTCGTTTTACATCACTTCTATTAGAGCTTCCTTTTTACATTTCTGGTTGCATTATGACTCACTGAGGGTTTTATTAGATCCCCCGCTCCCCAGAAAATATGGCATCTGCCGACTTTTCTTGGCATTTCCGGGAATGAACCACGTGAGCACTAACAGGAATTCGAAAATCATACACAGCAGCAGACACATCCCATGGAAGTAACACTAACATGAGGTTTCTTTATAAACACCCCAGATATTGTTTTTACTTCAAGACCCCCGCACTCGTGTTTGTCTTTCCGCTCGAAAGAGAATGCTTCTCGAAAAGATGAGGCATGAGTTGTCACTCTTCCTAGTAACAAGGCATTGGTTTCGACAGCGTGGCAGAACATCCCCACAATGTGTGGATACTGTGAGGTGCGCCCAACGGCGACTTCATTATAGTTTTTTCCCTCTGAGACAGTGTGTTTTTTTTTCGTTTCTTTCTTCTTTTTTTTTTGTTTTGTTTCGTTTTTTTTTCTTTTTGCCGCGACTGGCCACATGGGATGGGCAAAACTATCCGCCCCATCCTACCGCTCCCGGATCCTATGTACCTGGGGGAAATTGGAACCCACTGTCCATACACATTCCAGTGACGGAGACACTTCCATGTTATGTATACAAACACCATCACTTCCCCTTATGTGATGTGTCGCAATGGTGCACAGTCATGGAGAGTCAGACCATTCTGACCAGTTTCATCAATATGATTGAGTAAGATCAGACAATGCTTTTTATGGGCATGACTTGTAGGGTTTATATCGTTTTACCGGCTCTTTATTCTTTTTAGACTAACAGCAAAAAGGAACCTACCGTTTCATTGGAATCGTTTTTGAAAAAAGCCCCTCTTTGTTTGTGCTTCCGAGATCTTTCCTCGTGAAATTGAAAAAATTCACTACGTAATGATAAATAACCACCTTCTGAGTTCTCATCTGCACAGCCGTTTAGGTAATTCAGGAACCGTTTATGGAGTAACGGAAGGGATTTAGGCTTCGTAGAAATTATTATGACAGAGTGTCCGCGACAGGTTTTTTTTCACCATAAAATCTAGCTCGTGTTTACCGTTCATTGAAACATAGAGATGTTTATGCGTCTCTCATTAGAGAAGGTAGTAACCAACGCGGTCGGCCCCGGTCGAAAGGGAGGTGGAGGGCCAAGAGACTACAACTGCCCATTCAAATCCATGTCCCTATGGCAGAAAGGGTCCTCACATTCCCAGAGTTGAATGTTTTTCCACCACTTTTGTCTATGCTCTGCTCTCCATCCCCGCACAGAGTCGGGGATGGATATTCCATTTAAGGAAGTAGGTATATAACACAAAAAGAACGGAAGTAAGATTTTTCATCAATCTAATCTTCATTCATCAGGTATTTGTGGTCTTAAGTTTATTGACTCATTGTAAATTTGTTTCATTTTGTAAATATTTATCAAGATTTTTATGTTTTTGCTTCTTGTATTTCTTCACTTTTGCTTCATTACCAGCTGCATTGATTCATTACCGTCGACTTCATAACAAGAAAGAGGGGGGTCAAATAGAACCAAGTCATTTTATATCCTCCTGGGCGTTTCCGCCATTTTTTGTATAAATGTATATATCTTTTTGTCCTCAAATACCAGGGTATATATAGAGGCGTTATTCTCACTTCTTATCTGCCAAGGCATAACACATTTTACATTTTAAACGTAGAGGCTGTATTCCACATGCCAAATTTACTCCCCGTTTCAAAAATGGGTAATGGAAATTAATGTTGATATTGATATATCATATAACTAAAAAGGCTTTGTAATTGTCTTTCAAGTGGTATGTATATAGCCTGTATGGTTTCATGTCATATTCCCTGAGGAAATACAGCGAACACAAAATCGCAAGAGTCGGAATCGACATGTAAGAAGCAGGCTTAATTAGCTTTTGATAGCCAAAAAAAAAGAAAAAGTAATATTTGACAGCTATTTCACATATTATTTCCGATCTAAATCAATCTAGTTCCGGTGCTTCTGATTAGCGGATTCTGGACACCCATTATCCCTATACATATCCCTAACTCAAAAATAAGGCAGGATATATGCAGCACGTCAACTTTTAATGTGGGGAATGGACAGTTATCCTGGGTTGAGCATTATTCATACCTGGGTATAGTTATTGATGCAGACTTATCATTTGAGAATAATTTTGTTAGAGTTAGAAAAATTGTGACTAACAAGATTTTTCAATTGTCCAAATTAAGAAGATACATAGATGCTTATACTGCAACATTAATATATAAACAAACTATTCTACCTTATCTGGATTATGCTGGTTTTGTCTTGATAAGCACAAACCTTGAAAAAAAACGGGAGTTACAGGTTCTGCAGAATAATGCCCTGCGCATATGTCTTAAATTGTCTTTGGTTGATCATGTTTATGTAAGAGACTTGCACTCACGCTTGAATATCATTAGTCTTGAACAGAGAAGAATTGTTCAACTCCTGAGACTTATGTTTATACATAGTGCTAAGCCAGGTATTTTATCTATACCTTTGAGAGAAACAAGATCAAATTCCAGGAAAATATTTAAAGTTCCAGCAAGGATTGATAATAAATTTCAAAGAAGTCCATTTTATATGGGAGTTGGCCTCTGGAATAAACTAAATGCTGATGTGCAGCATTCAATAAATGTTGAATCGTTTCGATCAAAATTATCCACCATGTATAAGCGGTACGAAGATTTGCTATTATAACTTTCTTAATTTGAAGTGTCATACACTCTAATATTGGCCTTTAATGTTTTGGGGCATTTATCACACTGACTGTTAATTTTAGTACATCCTTATGTATTCTCTTTCACTTGAAATGATTGGTATTTAATTGTTGCCACTTCTATATATCTAAGATATACAGTCATTGATATAATTTTCCATGTGTCTATTTGACAGTGTATAGAACCTGATACTGTATTCTTAGTGTTTTTCATGCTATGTAAATGTTACAATTACTGTATGTATGCAAACACATTATTTCTTAGTTTGTCTTCATCACATGTAATAATCTGAAAACCAGGGGTGACCCTGATGACTATTGCAAAATAAAATTCCATTAAAAAAAAACTCCCTCCCCAGTCTTCCTCTATAGTATAAGAAGTCAGAAGGGGGTGGGGGCTGTCTAATAGCGTCCCCGCGTCCAGACTCCTCCAGGTGCGTCAAGGGGTGGTCACGGGGTGGTTGGCTCCTCTCCAGGTACCAGGAAGACGCCTCCCTGGAGAAACACCTGGAGACGCCCGCCTCCGCCCCGAGCACCTGTCGGCCGGCTATCACCGTAAAACCGCTACTAAGAGCCTCAAAGTAGTTATATATATATAGGGGAATGTTTTCGGAAGTTATAAGCCATATATATAAGTAGGTGAATATTCCTGTTTTGTTATTTATGTGCTATATGCGCCTTCAATTAAGTATTCGTGCGCACGTGCACGTTTTAACAAATTTAAGACCCCGCCCCTATCCTCCTATAAATTTTGGTCTAAATCACGCTTTGGATTTGTACCGGAACGCATATACATTTTTAAATACCACCCCCCCCCCCCCCTTGATGTGCATACTTAAGTGAAGGCCCAGTATAAATATCAAGAACAATGAGTGAGATGTATGAATCTTTGAATTTTTTTCAAATGTTGGTCATTATAGCTTTTTCAAAAATATACGCTATACTTTACTTACTAAAAGAAACAGTATCAACGTTCAAGTAACGTTACAGTTCTATTTTCTCCGCTATCAAATGGATGATATATAGCACGGTGCACCATGTGTTAACAGATACACCATGTAGCGGATTAAATAGACGCTCAGGTAGATCCATCAAGCTAAGAATTTGCTTGTTTGGCCTTCGTGTAGTGAAACATAAGTAGGCCTCGTCCGGGGTAGTGGCCATAAATACGGCCCGCGCCACCATCTCGTCCCCCCGGGGCCGAGGTGTCTCGGGGCCGAGGTGTCTCAGCTGGGTCTAGTCCGTTCTGACCCAGATTAGCTTTTCCATAATGGGTTCGTACACCCAAAACAGACCATGGCTACCCTGTGCTCCCGACAGGGTCATCAAAGGCCGGGTGTGTGGTGTCCTTTCTGTGGAACATTGCACACGAAAGACCCCTTGCTAATCTTCGCAATGAGTAGGGTATTGCACCCGGTGGCAGGTTTCTCCTAAACCATATCATATACTGGTCACCGCCCTTGTGGCGTAAAATAAGCTGAAAAGTATTATATTGTGCAGTCTGGAAAGAACCCATAAGGGTTGGTTGGACGTTAAACTACCCCAACAAACAAATACTGGTCACTTAAAGTTTGCGAGTAATTCTTTTATTGGCCCTCTATAAACGACATTGGCAACCTTTTGGACGGTTTTTGGGCTGCTGGCTGGTTTATGGACCTACCCGCCATAAATCAGTGGCCCCAAAGCATGCTGGGATACAGGGTGGAATTCCCACTTTAAATGGTTGCTAGTGTACAGACTCACTTTAGGGAACAGTGGGTCTGATGCGACAGACTAGCTAGGGGCCGAGGTGTCTCAGCCGGGCCGTCCGATTTCCCGCCCTCACCTGCCCCTATCGCGGCCCGATAAGGAGGGCTTTGATTGTGGACATCAAAGTAGTGATACCTGCCGCCGACAGAGCACTGCTGCCACCAGCGGCGCCCCGGCCAACACGGATCTCTTATTTGTAAGGGAGGTGATCCACGATGCGATTTTGGTGCGATTTTTAACCGATTTCTAAAATCGATCTGAAAAATATTATTTTTTTCAATATATTGCATTAGAACTCATCAAAATGATGGAGACTGTCAAAAGTTGAAACATGTCGATTGAACAAACTGATTATTCAGATATTTTATTGAATAAATAATCAAAACTGTCCAACAACACTGTCGTCAAGTTTGGTGTATCTTCAACATCTTTAATTTCTTCATCAAAATGATGTTTTTGAATAAAGGAAAGTTTATGTCGTAAAAGTTTTTTTAAATGTATGAGGAGGGGGGGGGGACATTTTGGATCACTGGTTTTAGTATGTACGATCCCATCCAGTATTGCACGTGCCGAGAGGTATAGTGTTTTACCATGAATTATGAGCTCAAGGCAGTCAAATGGAGAAAACTTAGATCCAAGGGCAGCCATCCCGAAACGCCGTCAGATGCCAAGTCGCCTTGTTTGCGGATTGATGCATCGGTTTGGCATTGTCAAAAGACGGCCCAAATAAACATGTTCTGATTTTTTTCCCAAATACCTTTTGTATTTTAACTTTAGCGGTGTCTTTTATGTTGCAAGTAGCAGAGTGAAACTATTTTAGGTAAATGTTTTGGGCGTGGATACGTGTTCTACGTGCTTGTTTTCCTCCGCTACTGTATCTGTTATCCTTGTGTCTGTATAAACAGGGGATGGTAAACATTTATTATCATATGGGATACAGCATACTAGTAGGCTAAAAATGACCACGGAAAAAGATCTAATTTCTTTACCAACATGGTTGTGGATAGCGAAGAATTTGTCTTTTTAAACTAAATCTACTTGTCATGCGATAAAACAGTACATTAACGTCTTTCTATCTTCATCTAAAACCTTATATTCTTGTGATAAATATATTGATATTAATCATTTTAAACATTTTTAGCATTTAAGGTGGCTTATAAATTTTATTTGATACCTATCATCTAATTCTAAGAGCCTGGTGTATACGTAAAGGCATTGGGATGAAGGAAATTGTATGGGATTGGGATGTAAAAAAAACATAACATTAATTGAGTAGCTCTTAATTAGCTTGATAAATTTCAGGGAATTTCGAGAGCTCACCAAAGCATCAACACAAAGGGAATAAATTGGAATATGTCCCATTGTCCCACTGTTTCTCCTTTTGTATTTCTTGGAAGTGCGTTTTATTATAGTTCACTTCTGATCATAACATATTTTTGCACATCACTGTTAACAGGAGAACGTAGTAGTTGTGCTGCTCCAAAACATGCACAGTTCCTAGAATAAGGCCAGTGGCTTTTTACGCTTCATGCAACGTGGTAGGAAGTGAGGCCAGAACCATGGTACTTTAGACAGACACGTGCGTGGGGTTGGTTTTCATTGAAGATCAGTCGGATGTACGTGGGAAGGGCCACGTGCCTGGGTCCTTACTTACAAATCAAAGCTCAGAGCTAGAAGGCCGCTGACCAGGGGGTTTAACCTATCTATCCCTATCACACAGCACTCTTTCCATTAATTGTACTTAGCATCTAAAAAATGGAGCTAATGCGTTCTTCAAGGGTGATTTTATTTGCATTTCAAGCACTAGATTCTACGTTGTTTAGCATGAATTTATGTAGTAAACCTCGATTTCTCTAGTTATCTGAATCTTACGTCCTGTATTGCAATTCTATTCGATATTTGAAGCGTCTGCATGAACAGATTCATCATTCAGTCTTCCTGTTATATAATGTCTAATATGACAATGATACATTTTAAAAAAAATTCCAAAACTCCCACCACCCCCCACCCCTTGTGCTAAAGTACGCATTAGATTTGAACTGGAGCATGCACACATTTTCAAAAACCCAAGACCCCCCTACTCCTCCCACCCTTGGTGCGTACATACTTAATGTAAGGCCACAATTACTGCAGAGACATAATATTACACATTAGCCACTATGCAGATATAATTACAATGTACATTATGTGTCTGTATAGTGGCTACTCCATGTACATGTGTATAACTGGCACTAGCACTGGCTCACTCATTGTATTCAACACTGTCTAGAATTAAGCAGTCTGGGCGTGGGTCATAATTAGAAACAATGCCGTTAAATATAAAAAGGGTAACCACAGAAAAAAGGGGAAAATTACTATAAGAATAGTCAGATAAAAGAGTTTGTAAACGTTCTAAAACCAAGAGATTTTCTATATCTGTGACATAATTATATTATTAGATATTGTATCGTTTGAAGGAGAATTTTACAACCTCTTTTCTAATGCAATGTTTTGTAGTTGCACATTTTGAATGGACGATACAAAATCAATATAAGAATGACACCGTCAAAGTTTATAGAACATTGAACTTTGCGTTACAATTTTAAGGAGAAATTTCTCAACCAAATTTCCCTGGTTGATATTGTATTATGCAACTGTCTTCATGGAAAAGGCACAGAGACAATTTAGAAAATATTTCATGATAAACTTTAACTTTGATGTAAACTGGGATGGGCTTATTGTGATGGAGACCCTGTTTGCATTATATATTAATATAGGATGCAATGGCGGGGTTAGCAATAATACGAAAGAGTCCCAAGAGAGGAGCATTTAGCGTGGGGCAGGTGGAAGGTGTGGGTGTATACCCCAGGCCCTCGGCCAGCACCCCGAGAGCTCATCTCGGAACAAAAACACCGATAAGACGAGGAAAAATACCTCTTCTACCTTACCTCCTTGCCAGCTATGTCAGCCCGGCACTACCTCCAGTACCCCTCCAGTACCCCTCCAGTACCCCCACTATTACAAATGACACCTGTTGGGGGCGGGAGGAAGGCCAGGTAGGGGTGAGTGGAGCAGCAGCGGCCCGCTGCATTGGCGCCTGGAGGAGACACATACTAGTACCCTGGATAAAGTGTAACTTTTTAGGCCCATTTGTACTACGGCTGTGTGTGGATTTTCCCCCTGCGATTTTCCCCCCCGCTTTGTCTAGGCCAATGAAAAGGTGGTTGTTTCTTTGCTTCAGCTTTTGTATGATGCTAGAAAGCAGTATGTGGCTTGTATAGAAAAACACAATGGGAGCTAGAAATCATTCAATATTGCCAATTTACAAAGTGCATTGTCATCAATGATTGTACGTGTCATATAAGGTCACCAAACTATAGAGCGGCATTACTACAGAATCCATTACCCATTCAGCGTCAATTAAGCAACGCCCTCGGCAGTATGCCCTTCCCGAAATGGGTTTACAAACGAGCTAGGTTAAACAAATAAAATCACTACAATTATATCACATGATACTGCTACAACTAAAAAGTCTTTTTACATTTGATTAATCAATTGGTTCGCAGCATTGTTTTCTATGAGAACTTCATAGCTTTTTATGAGGCGATGGCATTATGAAACTTTTTAGGCTTTAGACCTCGTTAAGGCCTTAAAACCGCCATCGGCGAATTCATATACTTAGAAAGCGGTCTACGATTTGTTGAGCTTCCGTTCTACGTTTTACCACAGCGACCTCGGCTGGGCCAGCGGGTTCTGGCAGAGATTGAACACCCCTACTATAATGGAATCTTCCGGACCTGTCCACTATAAAGATATACCCGGATGAGTCTATTGCGAAGACAAAGGGATGTTAGGTGCTTTAACTTTAAACTGGCCTCGCTTTCATCGGTGAAGAAGGTATCTGGGTCAAAGTTTGCAGACCTATTTCACCATGAAAACGGTCGATCTAACTTTAGTTATTGATACCAAAAGATAGATTTCGACCCATAGATAGGCATCTCATTGTCCAGAAATTCAGAGATTGCGAAATAACACTATAATTTGCGCAAATACATCGCGCCATTTTCTTCTCCGCCCCACCGCTTGACACTGTCACTCGGCCGGGTGCAGTTGCCGCGGTCGGACGTTTTGGCGGGGGGCTGCTCTTTCGCCGCTTCGATACCTGGATTACAGCGCTATATGATGGTTTCAATATATATTTTTTTGACGACTGGACACCCTTAAACGCATACAACGCATTGAAAACTCATGTGTGAACCATGCGTTCGTATCGAAGGGAAAATTGGATCGATCGGACACGAGGAGGCACTGTCACTGTCATGGCGTCAACGGTCAACCCTTCGCCGGGTTCTCTCCCCGTCACGCCTGCATCTATACATTGAACTCAGGAAACCAGGATGACATTAAACGCATCAATTGTGGAGGATATACGCATTGAGGACATTGAGGACTCCAGCACAGGCCTTAAAGGTGGGTTCATA
The DNA here is from genome assembly GCA_936440205.1 of Lepidonotus clava. NCBI lineage: Eukaryota > Metazoa > Annelida > Polychaeta > Phyllodocida > Polynoidae > Lepidonotus > Lepidonotus clava. The sequence goes on along the minus strand of OW387145.1, from coordinate 33,110,367 downwards.
TATTTTTTCCAGCATTTGAAATAATACCGTTGAAATCTAGGCCTAACGCGCATTGGTCGGACACTTGCAATCTGAAAAATAATTATTTTAGGCCTTATTACCCCTACCAAAATGAAAGTGATGTAGATATCTATGTTCCCATATATCTCAGGGTCCTATATATCATAATATAGATTGATATTTTAGGCCTGGAAACGCTTGCAATAATATTTTACAGATGGTACAATCTTACAGGCCTAGATGTCAAAGCAACTCGGGCGTTTGGTCGGACATTGGCAATCTGAAAAATAATTATTTAGACCTTATTATGCCTATCAAAATGAAATTCATGTATATATCTATGTTCTCATATATGTGAGGGTCCTAAATATCAAATGGTCTGATTATTTTAGGCCTGGATACATTTGCAAGAATATTTTACAGATGGTATGAAAAAATGGCTGGACTCAGGCTCAGATAGTTTAGGCCTAAGCCCCCTTCAACACTGTCAATGTATTATGGAGGCTCCGAAAGCAATTATTTATGATCCAAAGATTAAAAGATTTGAGAAATTGTCACTATAGTGTCATTTTTTTCTGACCTACCACCAAAATATTCAATCTGAACTTAAATATGTCTAGGCCTAAGTCACTGTCAGTGTCTGAATCATTCCCATTCAATGTTAAAACATAGGCGTCACACTGTCAATAAGTTCTCCGGTGCTGTCAGTGTCACTGTCGGACCCAGATTCAAAGATGAAATTATTTCTGAATTTGTCACTATAGTGTCATTTTTCCAGACCTACCATCAAAATATCTGATTCAAAATCTAAGACATATCTAGGCCTATTCTATCAGTTTACACCTACCCTAAACAAAGGCATAACATTCATCGCCTCATTTTGTATCTTTTGATACTCTCAGAAAAGCAATACTGACCCCTAACTGCTTTTGGACTTGTATATGAGTCTTTTTGAAAACTATGCAATTACTTCACAAAATAACTTGATATATTGCTTAATCAATTGGTTCGCAGCATTGTTTTCTATGAGAACTTCATAGCTTTTATATGAGTCTTTTTGAAAACTGTATGCAATCACTTCACAAAAATACCTTGATATATTGCTTAAAATATGCATGCTTAGCCTAACCCTAACCTTTATTATCATATTTTGAGGTAATTTTTGTATTTTGACATTATTCTATATGGTCTTTTAAGCCTTGTTTATTGATGAGTTCGGAGCTTGGAGCTCATCTTACCTGGAATATCATTTAAGGCCGGGACACATATACCGACCCGACTCAACAGTTGAGTTGAGTTGGTATCAGTTCGTGTATGTGTCATGGCCTTACGACTGGATGGTCGGCAATTCTACCGACCCGACCATCGAGTTGTACATCATGAAGTGTTGAAGATGAACAACTAGACTGTCGGATCTGTAGGGAGTGTTCTTAGTAATTATTTTTCTAGTTTTCCTTTAATCTGAAAACAATCGCCATTTATGGATTGAACATGAAATTAGCTTTTGAATGATATATTGTTTGTTGGTTTTCGATTACTATTTCTATGAAACATATTTTTCTCTTTGATCAAATTAAAATATATTCCCATGTCTACCCACTCAACAATTCCACAATTATACCAATTTAATTAATGGGTCTGTATGTCACCTAAATGTCCATAAATAAACATTAAGAAAGCCTCTTCTGCTATGACCAACTGGTCGCTGTATGTGGCATGCCTCATGTATTTGCCTCCAACTGGTCAGTCACCAATGATCGGGTCTGAAGGGTTCCAGACTATCGGGTTGGTGTATGTGTCCGGGCCTTTAGTTCCACAAGGTTAGACAAGGGACATGCATGGGGCCCCAGGAGAGGTGTCCAAAAGGTGGGCTTGATTTGTGCTGATCGACAGTATGTACCTTAGGTGTGAGGTACAGTGCCAGCTGCGCACCCAGCCTCCACCCACCCATAGGGGCCTAACCCTGGATCTACCATTCCTCTCCATCCCTCACCCCTCTGGATCCTGTATATATGTTATACATACAGCACATGTGGGTTCCATTCCCCTGGCAGTTTGCTTTGGGTGCCCTGCTGCCCAGGTTGTGCGCGGAAAGTGTATATTAGGTTACCTGTGCATGGGTAATTCATTTGGATATTCATGAGATAATTAGTTAGAAAAAGGATTATTTGATTGCGTGGGAATAAAACTGGTGAGCCCCTATGTCCCGATGTCGCATATGTTTATTATTGAATATTCCAATTGATATTTAAGACAGGTTGAATAGGCTTCGAATAATATTAACATAACAATAAATATTGCTTTGTAAAGTAAGTCTATTTATGGTTCCATTTCCATTGAGTGTATAGTATTAAAATAAATATCTTATTTCAGAGAGACGGGAATATTAGTTGCGTAGGTCTACCCGGTCTTGAACAAAAATGCCATAATAATACATGTACAAGTAAACCAGAAACATTGTTTTGGCAAAGAACAAAACATCCCTCCACTATTTAAAGTCAACTCTAGGCTTTTAGACGCTCCTCATTCCAAGACCTGGACGTCACACCGAGAGGTCACATGAAGCTATGACGTCCAGCTGAGACGTCACATGAGGTGACGTATGAACGTCGTCTGACGTCTCCCACATAAAGACGTCCGACTCGGCGGGACCCTACCCTACCAGCCATGGGACACGCGGACCGATCCGAGCTGAATTCTAGGGGTCCAGACCCCGCAAATGAACAATGGCCATTTCCTAAATTTGACATGACGACATGGGGCTGTAGACTCGACACGAGGCCCAAAAAATCACAGCGACATGTGACATAGAAATTTCTAAAAATCAACATGTGGCATTTTTAGTATTAAACGAAAATTTCAAGACATGTGACATGGGCATTCCTTAAATTCAACATGCGACATGGGTACTCCCCCATCTGGTGCCCCCATTCTCGGCGGCTTTTTGGTGGCTGGCAGCAGGCCTATTGTTGTTTGTTCTGGATACATACATTACGACTGGAGGCTGGCCACATCTGGGCCAGACCGCGGTCGTCTTACATGTACTACATTGTCATCCGAAGGACTATGGGTGGGTTAGTTTCCAAGGTTGTTGTATGGAGGCGGTATACGTTCACTCCGGTGTATATTGATTAGACCTATAGTAGACAGGTACCGTAATAATTGTACTAATCTGCCTTAGTGAAATTAGGGTTAAACGCTATAAAGGTAGTAGATCAAAGCTTAAAGGAACGATGAAATATTATGGTTTTGTTCTAAGTTATCAAGAAATCAGTTAAAACTGTTCACATAACCTTTTTCTTATATGACCTTTATTCATAAAATTGCAACCTTTGAAAGGGGCCTTTATCCTAGGCGACTGGGTCCGTGTTTGCAAAGTTATACATGTACCTCAATTTTGTCAATACAAGCAAAGAGTGATTGATTAAAATCAAATCTATATGTTCATTCGAATTGGAGGTTTCAATGTGACTTTATTTCTAGAAACGACGTTGCAGTCACTTTTCTGATGTCTCAGGTAACCTGTATGTCACTTAGGGACCCCAGGAAATGTATTTCGGCATACTGTAACACTACGCCGCTTTCTATTCCTTCCTGACGTGATGGGGAGTATGGACTGGAGGTTTTCTTGGAAACCCCCTTCGGAGGGTAGTGTTATCCACTTTGTACGCGTTAACTCTGAATGCCATACCCATTTATCTCCGCGTACCGAAACCCAAGCTTGGGAGAAGGGTTTTAGTTTCGGTACATTTTATGCTGATTGTAGCAGAAGGTCTATGACACTGAAGACCTAATAGGTATGCCAATTGTCATGATATTTTTTATGTAAGGTGTCTAATAGATTATCATTTATAAGTGCTCAGTGAACTAGTCATGCTCACGTATTGGTTTGCAGCTTCGTCAGCTATGCAGTCAACAATGGTTTAAAGGCATTTACCACTTAAATCGCTGTTAATGTTAAGTCCCTTTCACATCCCTTTACATGGACTTCCAAATGTCACTATTGAATATCTACATTCTAAACTAAAATTGAGTAGTTTAGAGCAGAGAAAGCATAAACAACTCCTTCGTCAGATGTTCTTACACAGTGTTAAAGATGATGCGTTAACTATTCCAGTAAGAGAAACTAGATCAGCTAGTAAGAAAAAGTTTATTGCCCCAGCAAAAATGAACACGAAATATAAGAATAATGCATTTTATGAAGGGACAATCAGGGGCAGATCCAGGATTTTGAAAAAGGGGGGCGTGCTATAGGACAATTTTGGCCCACACCCTCCAGGTGCAGGAATTTTACATTAAAAATTCCCCCCTACATCCGCGCCTGACAATCATTTGTGATGAACAATGCCATGATGTACAAATTGCAACTTGTGTCAATGAATTTATGAATCTGATCAAACACAGATACTGTGTCTATATTGATCCACTTCATTAGGTCCAATCTGTGTGACATAATACCAAGAAGGAGGGAATAGAGAAAAAGTAATATATTGTATTGATCTCAATGTATATAGTTATAATTTACACTTAAAATCTTTATGTACTACAATATATATATATACTCATTGTAATATCACCGAAAACCACGGCAACCCTGAAGTGAATTACATAAAAATCTATTTTTAAAAAGTAAATAAAAAAAGAATTGGCATGGATGTCACCTGTCCCAGAGAGTGCACCCATCGCGTACGTTATGCCCAGGTATTTCAGGCACACATGCGAGTCTCCAGGCAAAGCTATTACCCGAATACTTACCCAGTGCCCTCAGCCATGTTTGTCATTCATTAACGCGGTTGCATTCAGTACCTCATACCTGGTAATTAGATAAGCACATAACTTCCTTCACGGCTGGACTTGGGGGGCAGGTACTGCATGGTCCTCCAGTGTTTCCCCATATCTTTCTTAACCCTTTAGCCCCCAATCAGGTTATGTACACCCATGCGTGGTTTCCACATTCCCAAAAAGATGGCCAAAATTTCAATATTTTTCCGAATGCAAAAGACAAGGAAACTATTGATCTGTAGCGATTTGCTGTACAGCAAATAAGAGTTTATGCAAACTTATTAATTTCATAAAAAACTTTTTTCATTTTGCAAAATAATTAACTTCGGTAGATATTGTAGAGATCGGTAGAGAATATATTGGGGTTTTACAAACTTATAGCAGTTTAAGGAAAATTCTTGGGAAATCAAGCACTTAAATTGCAATGACACGGTGTTAAAATGGTTAATTCTTCTACAGCCTTTTAAAAACACATACACTTAGCCGAGTGTTAAAATGCTTCTCAGTGCACTGACTGACAACAAAACCGTGCCCAGTTCGCATGCACTGAGCTGCTCGGGCCCCCGGAATAAGGGGGTGAGCAGATTGTTCGAGCTGCTCGCGAGCAGGTTGAGTGATTGGCCTACTGACCGGGTAACAGACAGCCGCCGCCACCAGGTGCCCGGCCGTTACCCGCCGCGTCAGTGCAGGCCTGTCCACTAATTAGTCACAAATTCCAAGGGTCCGAGGAACATCTTCAATCACTTTTAGCGTCCTCATGCCACAAACTCACCAAAACAATAATAACAAGATAAACATTTTTTTTAACAAAGGCAGCAATGGAATTTGGATAGGTGCAAATTTAATACTCTCTTGAGTTTTCTTGTAGTGTTGAACTTGATTGATGTTGGAGAGAGCGTTGGGTTTGATTGATGTTGGAAGGAGCGTTGAACTTGATTGATGTTGCAGGGATCGACAAGTTGTTGATATTTGGCCGAGCCCTAGACGTTCACCTGTCACCGTACCTCTCCCCTAGACAGTACGGGCGTAGTACGTAGACAGACGCATGTTAAACCTATTACACAAATTGCTGATAACACTTTTCCCAGTTGGTTATACCAGAGAAAGTCTACGATTTTTCTTTTCAGAAAGGCCCACCTGAACTGCATTAAATCTTTGTTTAAACACCTATCATATTCATAATAGGGAAGAACATGTTAATATGGTAAAGAAAAGTTCGTTTTTACCTTTACATCAAAAACAGTGGGGAAAAAAGGGCCCAGTGATCTCTTATTTCACGTGTACCGTCTAGGCACACTTATGATAGACATTTTCCATTTGGTGGTTTACCACGCACCAGTTACCTTCGTGGAAAGAGGGGCCATGTTCTGGAGGGGTTTTGTCTGAAACTCAAAATTCTCAACATTTACATAAAGACTCAAAATATAAATGTTATACACATATTACCACAGATGCTAGTTTTAAAGTTGTCATACTTTGCCTGACTTCAGTTTTTTTCATGTCATTATCTCTAATAATAATGTTCGAAATAATTATATTTCTTTCATCACGGTTCATTGCATTTCAAGATAATTTCTAATCTACTTTCCTATTGGGAGTTTTAGATGTTTACATTAACCCTGACTTGCATCCCCGTATTACGAGAGACCTTTTGCAGTTGTAAGCCTCTCAAACCTATTGGCAGGGGTGGACAGAACCACGGGCCCGGGGGCCTGAGGCCCTTAAAAGCAGGTCGGGCCCCTAGATTTTCTGGCCAAGGGGCCCGACTGGCCCCTAGAAAATCTTGGATATCAATTACAGATTTCTATATATTTTACAATAACACATAATGTTTTCAAAGACAATCAAATTATATTTATGTGAGGGCCCCTAGATTTTGGTGCGGGCCCCCATATATGGAAAACTGGGGGCCCGACTGGCCCCTGGATTTTTAGACTTATGTCCACCCCTGATTGGGTACACCCAACGACATCGAACATCAAATTTGCTTGGATTACATGAATCTTGCAAAGCAATAGCAGCTTCATTCTTTTCGTTTCTTGCGCGTTTGCTATAATTCAGACGATAACAAAATCATCACCTACAACTGGCTAGCGTGCTAGCCCGTGATGCATTGTAGTAACCTGACTGTATGGTGCATCAGCTATCAGTTCTTTTTCATGACCATGCCGAATGAAGCCTGCCGGTGAGAGGTAATTCTAAGTACCAATGATGCCAATAATGAATACTTCTAAACGAAAAATGTATAGAATTTCTTTATATTTCATAATGGTTTTCTCAGCTATCAGTTCTTTTTCATGACCATGCCGAATGAAGACTGTCGATGTGAGGTACTTTTGAGTATCAATGATGCCAATGATGAATACTTCTCAACGAAAAATGTACAGTATTTCTTTATATTTCATAAGTTTTCTCAGTACAAAAACTTTCCCTTTCTCCTTGCAGTGGGTGGCCATAGGAAGCACTACCCGCCAGGCGCTGGAGAAGGCCGGGCTGGCCGTGACGGCGGAGGCCCTCAGCCCCACCCCGGAGGGCCTACTGGAGGCCCTCAACCAGGTGAGAATGGCGCGCTCCTCCTGAGAGACGCCTTCCTCCAGGGCGGCACACCTGGTTTCTGCATGCCTTTATAACCAGTGGCGTAGCCAGGGGGGTTCCTGGGTGTCTGGAACCCCCTTAAATTTCCCAAAATATAAGTAAAATGTAAGAAATCTTGCCCAAAATGTAGATCGGAACCCCCTTAGGTTTACTTGGAACCCCCTTTGACTTTAGGGCTGGTTACGCCCCTGATAACCGTTATATTCACCCTTATTTACACCTGGAGATTTACATTTTTCTATTGGACTGGTTTAGTTCCCGTTGCACTTTGGATTATGTTACCATTGAGATTATCTTGCGGTAGAGTGTGAATTTCGTTGGTATAGGACGTTGTGGCAAATTTAAGAAAAGTAGCAGTATTTGAAAAAAGTCCCAGCCTAGCCTATTAAAGCGAAATACACTGCGCGAAATTAGACCTTTAATGACCTTTGATTTTGTAAAGGGAGCCATTGAGGTTCATTAAAGGCATAGGAAATGTCACCTTTCCAATACCTTTGCAAGATCTTTAATGAATTTGTAAAGGTCACCTGAAAAAGTTTTGGAAAGGTCTTGTAAAGATGACCTTTCCACTACCTTTAGCACACCTCAATGGCTCCATTTACACAAACTTAAAGGTCCTAAAAGGTCTTTTTTCGTGCAGTGATACGAAAGGGTAATTCTCCAGTTTTGCATAGAGATAAGCGTTTGCAATTGATATAAAAAATAGTTCAAGTATTATAACACCACGTCTTCCTCTGTGTAATCGAAACATTTGACTTGGCAAACGAATGCTCCATCATAAATGTATGTGTCTTTGTCCACAAAGCATTTTCTATTGCCCTGATTGAATGTTTCAATGTTATACCAAACTGTTCTATCTGTGATACTTTGCACCGATATTCAAAGCTATGGTTTAGTGAATATGTAATTTTCTAACCAAAAATAATTTAATGTTTTACACAAAGACATAAAATATAACTGAAGGTTTACTTGAACGATGCACTAATATATTTTCAGTAGATATTAAGTGTTTGGCCTCCCTTTCGAGGTGAACTATATCATTTAGTGTACAACAATGCTCCATGAAGTTTCTGATCGTACCAAGTCGTCACTATATAAGCTATACATCAGAGAATACACCAGTTTGTTCAATGGTCGGATAGACCAATTTCAGGGCGGAGGTATCTGCTAGAATAAATATTGAGTTGCTGTCTTCTTGGTAAAAGGCATACTATTTTAACAAGCTAGTATCTAGCTTTAGGCCACATCCCGTATATTCTACTTCTTCCAAGCAGCATAATTATATGTGTGTGTATTCAATTCTTTGAAATGTGTGGAATAGAACAGAACAAACAAATTAATATTAATATTAATCTAGGAAGTTATGCGTTATCTGAGTTACCTTGATATGCGTCTATATTGCCCAAATTAATCACTGTCTAAAATCCCATAGTTTGAGCTTTAACAAATTACACCAAATACCGATCGCTACGTGCATTCGACACTTAATATGTTGACTTCCATTGTCTAGCAGGTGCTATATGACTCTTTCTCAGGAAATTATTCCTTCATGGATGTAAGATTAAATTTTTTTTTCTGGAATCCAATTGGGAGTATGAAGCGTTGAAACACTGGTCACATGGTGACCAAAATAACAATCAAACGATGGATGACAATATTGTGGTGGCCAAAGTACAGTAAAAATTTGTAATATAGCATCAAACATCAGTTTTTATTCACATTCACTTACATTCTTGTTTAAAATTCCCCAATGACTTTTTCATATTTGACTACGGGTTTCAAAGAAATGTAAATGTTTACTCCTTCTCTACAACATTGTAACATTATGATTGTGCTTTATTAACTTATGGCACACTTATTACATGTGATATAAAAAATCAGCATGGTGCAATAATTTATAACTTGAGTGTGTTGTATGATGATATATTGGCTTATTACCGACATTGTCAGTGTATATTTCCTGTCTCGACGTCTTTGGTGAATAAAGTTCATCAATCATTCAGTGTTTATATTGTGTCAATTATATAGGCAGGAAATCGGCCACTCAGATACAGATAGTATTTCCCATTCAGCTTTTACATACCCAACATATGGTACTGTTTATGCAGGTATATTACAATTCCGGCCACACCTGATGACCGCATTATTTCAGTCACTAAGGCCTAAAGGAAAAATAGTTGTGTTCAGGTAACCCGACCTACCCTAAATATTGGGCCCTACCCTAACTTTTTTCAGGGAAAAGTTATCCTTTTTTTTCAAAATTCAACAGAATTAATATAAAAGACAGAGAACAGCAAATAGGTGCTCTGAACATGTATTTCAGATGATGGGAGTTGTTTTATAGGATGTTTGGGGTATCTTTTTATGTTTTGAACACTTCCCAGGGCTCTGTGTCTAACTAAAAAAAAACCAAAAAAATCGACCAACCTACCCTAATTTTTTCGGCCTATGTTACCTGAACACAACATTGTTTTTGCCTAGCCAGTTACTAACCAAAGCTTTTAAAGAACAAAAAATCAATTAAGGACAACTGGAAGTGTGGGGATTAGAAAAGATATCAGACGATGAATTTCTTTGATAACATGTATATATTTTCCTCATTTCTTTTGGGAAATGGATTACATGGAGTAATTGATACCGCGGTAGCATTCAACCTATTCATTAATCAAGGTTTAGACTTTGTGTATTTATGGCCACCTTTTTGTGATTAACTTGAGATAGCAATGGCCACGTGGTCTAAAATTCAGAAATTGTGAATAAAAATGTTCCATATGATGATTCCTTTAATCACAATAGTCTTGTTGCCATGGAGACTTAGGGTAGGCACCAATCAACTGGATCCTGGCATCCAGGCACTTTGCGGTAGCATCTTAAAAACTTTATGACACAGTTGCCTCACTTCGCATACCTTTAATTCATTTGAGGTATATTTTAACATTAAAATTATTTGGTAAATCTTTGGATTGTGCATCATAATACTTGAAAAGTGATCACAAATTTCGCGTAAAGTATATTTCGCAGAGATGTGACGCCATCTGCATAATGTCTGCATGCATGTTTGTCAACAACATAAAAAAACTAAGCTATGAGACACCAGTAAGTGATTATCGATGGAAGAGCTGATGTCTTGAATCATATGTAACGTGTTTATGAATAGGTTAACCTTATGGAATATAATTAAAACACGTTCTGCGGTACTTCAGTCATCTAGCATGAATGCAGATTAACACCCTCATTCATAATGCCTGATATACCAATTATGTATACAGACGATATAGTGAACCAAAACCAGTGACACTTCCATATGTGAAGAGTCATACGACTGCATAATACGTTCCAAGAGTAACTTGCATTAGTTGTAAGGTAAGAAACATGAAACTAGCTTTTACATCACTTGAATTCTATTCTAAACAATGATTGTGAACAATACTGCTGTTGAAATGCTGGCTCCTAGGTTCCAGAAGAGCCACTTCCTCAAAGAGGTCCATATTGTTGTTTCCCCAGATAAGCAGTTGGATAGATGACTGGTTAGAGTTAAATAGTTTTGGTTTAATTTTGATTGGCAACATTTTACGTTTCAATCAAAGGTAAATGCACTTTCAACAGTTGACAACGATAGTACCCAACACAATCATTCCACCTGGCTGACTGCTTTGGCCATATTCAACTGAGCCCTGCTAACTGGGGTGTGTTTCAATGACCGCTGCTCGTTCCTCCAATCCACAAGGCCCTTTTATTACTGCCTACATGTCCTCTGTCACACTTCTGAACAGCCCCCACCCTCCCTCAAAATGTTTGCTGGTAGAAAGGAGAGAGCTTTTATTTGTAGATGGGGATGTGGGCTTTGATTTGAGCTTGTGGTGATAGGGATCACTGTTTGGCTTAGGAAGATCAAACTGGGCACCCAGACATTTCTGCCCCCTTGCCATGCAACTTTCATTGAAGCTAACTCATCTTCAGACATTACACCCCTGACAATTTTCAAATTTCTGAGTTGTAAATCTGTCTCAATTGACATGATGCTTTTCAGGGTCCCCATGGCACAGGGAAAACGGAAAATGGCAAAAAAAAATACCTGACAGGGAAAACACAGGAAATTTGCAAATTTTACCATAACACAGGGAGAATACAGGGAATTTCATTTGGCCAGGTTCTGAAATTCCTGATTCTCAAAATAGTAGGGATTTGACTTCTTGTTCGATTAATCAAATTTTTTTTCTGCACCTGAGGATTTTTAAACAACTTTCTGGATATGGCACAGCAAAATATTACCAGAAGACAGGGAAATCTCAGGGAAAACACGGGGAATTTGAAAGTGAAATTTGAGTGGGGACCCTGACTATTACACAAAATATATGATAAGGTGTGAGCATATCTTCATGATGATTATATACTTTACCATAGGCCGTAGTCAAACTTGTCTGTGTGATTGATTTTGAAAATGTTGGTCAAACCTATATGGCCGTTCGTTTCCTGTGACAAATCAAATTTTGATCTCCAAATAAGAGAGATGTGTTTTAGAACATACATTTACTTAGCAGATTAAATGGCCTTATCAACTGTAAAGGACGACATAAACATTGTAAGGAGATTTTCATTCTGTTAGTCCTACAAAATAAGCGTTTCGTTGATTTTATTGTCATAAAATGATATTTGCTGGGCTGATATCTACTAATAAAAGCCCATTGTGTGAGCAGCGTAATAACTGTAAGAGGTCAGAGAGACTGATTACATATTTTTTTGTGAACTCGTTTTCCCCCTGTTGCAATTGATACAACCTTGCTAATGAATTACACCCAACAAAAATAATGAAAGAATATACCCCAGCCAGCAGCTTAAACCTAATGATAAATGAAAACTGAGGAAATATATGCCCACCCTTTGGCTGGGTCTGGATATTTTATAGTTGAGATGATAGGAGAATATTGTACTTGTATTCCTGTGTCTGGTTACTGTAGCTATACATCACTTAGAGGGAGCAGGCCCCTCTGGTATCAGTCTAAAGGACATGAAGATGAACACCGGACTTACTCAACAGTGCCACTGCTAAGATAACTCAGCAGAAGAAACAAGATATCACTTGCAAGCCGGGTTCTTATGAATCATATATACAAGATATTTATTTGAGTAACCATTAGGGAAGGTATCTAGGTTAAAACACAGTGTTCCTTTCAAAAACGTCTCTAATTTCAAACCACCCTCAGTCTGAGATAGACATATAGATATACATACACCTCAGTCGGGCCCAGAGCCAGGATTTATCAAAGGGGGCTTTGACTTTTTTGGGAAAACTATATAGTAAAGTATAAACATACTCTGAAAGTAAATTTATCATGTTATTATTGTTAAAGAATATAAGAGATTTTAGATGAGGATGTCAATTCTTTTGTCACAACTTTATATGAAAAAAGGATACGATTTTAGACCCGAACTTCGAGTGATTGGTCATCCCAGCTCTATAGCTACTGACGTTGGTATAGGATCTTTGATTATGTACAAAAACTTTATTCAGAACCCTGATATACAATTTTGAGGGTTTCGGAACATACTTTCTAGAAATTGTTAACAAACAGCGTTCTCGTCTATAGCTTACCTTACAGAGAAATATACCAATATGTCTTTTTTAATCAAATATAATAGATGGTCACATCTACACATTTCTGTATCAGTTCATTGTTCCAATATACTCTAAACCAAATTTTGAAGAGACCAATATGTTTAAGATAACTTTGAAAAGTGTTTCTGTCTTTCTGTCTACTTTTACATTCATTTGTTAAAATTCCAGGTGCCTAGACGCAAACTGACAATTGATATACAGGCGTTTGTTAATGAACTTACAGCCCCAGGAGCCCTCAATGGGCACTTTGACAAAAACGTGCATTTTTCTTGTAGTTGAGTAAGTTTTACTCTGACCTCTCCATTGTCCTGAATTTGGACAGATGCTTCTGTTATAAAGATTGAATGAAAATGTCAATAGATTATTCAAATTGATACCATTGGTACTTCGGGACATTTCGCCTGATGTTGGAAATATATAATATCACAATGTCGGGATTTGACAAAAACACAGACTAACAGTGTCTGTTGTGGTGTGCAAAATGAGAAAGGAAACTACTGCCATTTGTACTACATCTATATCATCATGTCATTGCTACATAATCGTCATCGTTGCCTTTGATAAATATACACAGATAAATATACACAGATTGCTTACTGGAAAATGAGTTTCAGCTGAGTAAAAGAATACTATTTTCTCTTTGACTTTTTTTATGTGACCTGAAGGCATGGACTGCTTACAAAAATGTCCTCAGATCATCTGAATAAAATGATCCGTATCTTCTACAACTGCAACGATTCTCTTCGGTAAAGTCTGAGCCTCAAAATTGTACTGGGAGATATTTGATGTATATCTAAACAAAGGACAAACTAGTTATACAGGTATCATTACAATGTACACGTAAAAAGATTTTCTGATGCACAATTAAAGAAAGGTCCATGTTGTAGGATAGCCCACATAAACCACTTTTCGTCATCTTAGGAATAACATTATGCATTTTTATAGGATATCAGTGAAGTCTCTCTAGTTAAAAGTACAAATTAAAAAGCACACATAGGCAGCTAAATTCACGAAAAAGTTTCCCATCCCTTTGTGCAGTTTAAGCCTCCACTCCCCACTAGACCAAAACACCCTACCCTACGATCTACCCGTGGAATATGTGATATTCGAAATAATTCTCCAGGATATAGCTAGGTACTCTTAAACCCTAAAGATGGGCAGCTCAGAGGAAGCAGGTACCAGGGGAAATTACTAAAACAAAACACATTAGTACACACACATACACATCATTGCCCCCTCTAAGTGTCACCACCAAAAGGGTTGCGAGCAAAGTCCGAACATCCTGGACCCCCTTCTTGAATCTCCACCGTAATAATTCAGGGGCGGATCCAGGGTCTGTCTTCCAGGGGGGGGGTAAGATATCTGCCCCCCTCCCCCATGATTTACCTTGCAAAATTTCTCCTCGGATTTGTCAAAACTACGAGACTTCATTTTTGGTCTAGAGGGGGGGGGGGGGGGGGGGGGTTGCCTGTTTTGTCCCGTCTGGATCCGCCACTGGCCGTATTGAAAGTTATTGTACAGGTTATACCTAGATATTCAGAGTCTAAAGATGGTCAGCCCAGAGAGGAGTAGGCAGCAGGGCGTAGCCCCTGACAACCACTAACGAGCTGGAACAAGCTGGCAAATAATCGCTTTTTAGTCTGTCTGGATCCAGCACCTTCCACTTGTCAGTCCCCTGGGGGAACACGTGGGTAGGTCCCGCCACTAGTGCCCAGCCAACCCCCTCTACCACTCACTGACTCCAACTCATCCGTATGCCAGGCTGAGCTGCTCGTCTCCCCAGGCTCCTGCCAGCCAAACGTCAGAAAATTATGTATCTTGACACCTTTTATACCGCTAAGTGATCCTTTCTGTTGGCTCACTTGTGTAGAGCTTTCCCTGGCAGAAGTCTTATTTATCTTATCTCTGGTTGTGGATGGACATCTATGCATGGATTAAGAAAGATGTATTTCATGTGTCGTGTATGTGGAATATGTGCTGATTGATAATTAAGTGCATTTGGTCATTTGGTGATTGATAATCATTACCAAAGGGGGGATGATAAATATTTTTCCTTACATTTGGCATAAATTGAAATGATTATAACTGTTCACTGCCTTTGATTCAACCAAAAGACTGCCCAGAATCTGACAGGCTGAACCAGCACCCTCACATTAGATATCTATATATACATTTGCCTTTGGGCCATATGAGCTATATATATCATAGAAGAGAGAGTTCTCCCAAGTCTGTGATCACATCTAATGATCACGCTTTTTAGGATCTGCCAAGAGTGTAGACCTGCAAAATGTCCCTGACAGCTCTGCTATCTCTGCATCATGCAATCTAAGAAGGTGAATGTATGATAATGGGAGAACATTTAAAGCCCTCTCCAGGGTGGCCTGGTTTATCAGCTGAGGAGTGAGCATAAGCAGGTGCCACATGGTCCTTTACCCCTGAGAGGTTGCTCCTCCAGGGCTGACCTTCTCCAGGGTTGATGTGGACATCAACAGGTGTCAAATGTACACATAGGTCCTGTCGTTACCCTCAATGTCAAACTGTACCCAGAAAAAAAGAGCAAGCACCACAAGGAGACTATTCAAATGGAGTAGGGTAATGCTTTGGTAGACTTGCATTTAAACTTACAAATAGCATGGATGATGTACATTGGGTTCTTTAGAATATAGAAACGTACAGTATCAAGCAATTTGCTAATTTTTCATGTAACCTTTGTAGTCATGATGGCCATTGTCTCGTTTCTACAGAATTTTCCAGAATGTTCCTGTATTATGAAAAAATCTGACAACTTACGATTGGATTTCATCATTTGGTAAAAAGAAATATCGTTTATTGAATCAGCCTTAATTTTGAATTAACTTTCGCTAGATGTAGAGATCGACAGCGTTGTCGTAGGTTGGTCATCGATCTGTATATCCCCCTGAAAATATGTAAATAATTATTTTGGAAAAAATGGCAATTTGTCTGGTTGGCTTTGGAGCACAGTGCGGGCGGCTACGGCTGTATTGGAGACTAAATGCACCTCTATAGTCAAATAGTGTTATGCATTTATTACCAATTCGTTACCTAATATAGGCCTACATTCAGATATCCATAATCACCCGGCAGGAATTCCGTTTAGATATACCCATTTAGCAGATAAATACCTATTAGTGAATTTCATCCATTACGATAATTCATTCATTAGTAGCTCTCGGTATTTCAAATAATAATTACACCGTTTGGGTATACACTCTGCATAACTACTCTGCTCACTTTCAACGATTTAGAGCAAATGTTTTCAGAATCGAACAAATGGTATTTATTCTGTATGGGTACTAAAATGTTGGCCTATATATAATCACAATACGCTTCATAATCTTTTTGGCTGCGTTCGATTGATCCTTTAAGCAATATCCTATCCGGATCACCCATACATATAAACATATTGATGACTCTCTTCTAACCTCTTGCAGGATTCGGCGCACGTCGTATAATGAGACCCGTCCGTCCGCAGTTCAGGTGACGACGGCCGCACATCACCAGGTGAGTGGGGGACACCTTCTTCGTCATGAATTATGCACCTGTGTGTCTTGTGACTTAACTTGTCTGACACGTTGTTCGTGCCGCTGGTCTACGCCCCAATTGAAACAAGTGGCCTGCTATGGATACACAATGAAGCACCCATGTTCCCAACTCCCAGCCCCCCATATACACCCAGGTGTCGCCGGCCTCCCCGGCTGTGTGTACTCTGCCTCTTAACCAGCTGCTTTCCATAAGCTCCTCGTTGAGAAGCGGATGCTGTGTTGAATACAAAATGATGAGCTTCTGTCCAGAAAAACAAAGAAACAGTGGGGGTGTCTGCTTTACCTTATAAGTATGTGCTTGTATATAAATATACCTACTTTTATATATGGATGGAGCCGTAGAGCTGCTCTTTATTGCTCTTTGTGATACACGTATTGTGAGTCAGGGTATTTCTGCCCCCTGCCTTTGATGCTCAAGGGGAATGTATTCCAAGAAATGAGATACCTATTAGGAGATGCAAAGCATATCGTTGGAATTCCCGGTGTCACCCATGATGTGAGGTATGACATCCGGTATGACCATCCCGATGACAAACCGGAAGTTTTAACTACAGAGCAGAGCCAGGGACAAAAGCTCTTAAGAAATAATCTTAAACATCATTGATCGCCTTATGCAGTCAGCAGATCTGAGTAAAAGACACTGGAGAATTCTATCATCCCTTTTAAGGTTGAATGACAGAATCACATTTCGCAAGATAAGTGAAATGAACATCAATATCATGTCGTTTGAAATGCTGATTTTTGAGACCTTAAATAACTAGAAATGAATGATTAGTCGTGATCTCTCGTTAAATGGAAAATGTATATGGTTGAAAAAGAAAAACTAGCCTATTGGAATGCAACTTTTACTTATCTTCTATGATTATATTTTCTCGTGTATTGAATCACTAGTATAATCAAGTTGATCGTTTTTGAAACCCTTGTCAACTTTGGACAAACTGAACTTAAAAGATTGTATTCAAAACTATACTAGCAAAGTTTATTTGCCCTTTTCCGTCCAATTACATGGCCTTTGAGTGTTGACTTGCTGTACATAAAAGTCGAAAAGATGTTTCCCTTTGGGCATTAGCTACAGGATAAAAACTATTGTCAGTTAGTCTTTGAAAGCTTCTCCATGAAACTTCTGGGAAGATGTGCCTAATATTAGCAATCATCATGTCAGACTACCCGAGTTATAAGCAGTGACCTCCAGCAGGCTTCCAGTACACGTGCACCGGATCAGTTCCCATGTGCGGGTGTTATTTTTATTCGCTGAAGCCAGACGAGATGGCTTCTTCTGTGGCTTCGTGCATTTCATCTCTGAGCTCGTCTTATACAAGGAGGGCGGCAAAATCCACATCTAAACCTTTCTGCTTCACCATTGTGCATCCCTGTCAGTTCATTTAATCATGTTGTTGCAGGAAATAAAATGGGGATTGTGGTGTATTTTTAGCAAACATGTCCAGTCTGGGCCCTTCCCCGAAGCCACCTGTCTACATAGTCTGCGGTCGTCACACTGGCGGCAGGATCACCTGCGAAACGCCCTGTGGTACCGCCGGGGAAACCCCCACGGATAGCTAAGGCTCCTGGGACTAACCTTGATACCTATAAAAGAATACGCAAATCTGTCGCAGCACATTTAGCTCGTCCTTCCAGTGTAAACAAACATACCCATCCAGAGAGCTTTTGATGCTCTTCTGCTGCATGGTGCTTGGGGGCAGAGTTTTAGCTGTGTTTTGGCGTATGCAAGTGGGAGATCCTTTTGCCCCTATTTTGTGAAATTTAAAATAGAAGAAGGAGGATTTTATGCAACACTGTATCTTTATGTATGTTTATGTTGTATTGCCAATTTCTCACAACTGCTGCACTGTACACAAGTCTGAAGGGGTTCCAAGCACATCTAAGAATATTCTAGGCAACCATCGAAAGGTTCCAACTGAAATATTGACCCCCACTGCGAAACCCTATCTAAACTTTGGAAAATCTTAAACAGTTCAGGATGTCTCAGAATCATTGAGCAGGCCAATTGCACGTGCTTTTTCCCACTGATCGAAAAGATATAAACATTCGGTACACTTAAGCGCATTAGTTAACACTTGTATAAAGATACGAATTTCTGATCCAGGACATACTTGGCCTTTCCTACACGGTATACTTGGTAGGTTAATTACTTAGCTGGGCAGACCACACCCCTCCTACCACCCCCATGGCGCAATGCCCCTGCGCCCCACTCACTGACAGATCGGTTCTCGGAGTCCTTCTAGGAACAGTTTACCGCATGCAGCTTGGGAGGAATCCCCGTTACCTCATTCCTGGAAGCTACTCTGTGAGGTCTGTGAGCAGCTCAAACCCTGAGCAGCTCAACGTGTTAACGGCTCGCTGGCACGGCCCTTGTGGCCACTGATTATCACAGGCAGCTTTTTAAACAGGCTGCCAATCGCCAACGCTGCCAGGGTGGTTCGCCGCCACCAAGAACGCTGCAGGGCCAAGGGGGAATTTAGAACCACACATCCTATTCTTAGAAGAACCATTGACAACACTCTTGATGCGTTAGTGGAATGGACTTCCTGTTTCTTTTATTGAAGCCACTATTTTAGTTCTTACTGTCTTTTTATTTTTATATGACGAATATTACACATACGTGACTACCTTTACCCATATCTAAACCACTTATCTTACGTCACCTTCTTTAGTTTATGTAAGAAACATACATTACTTATACGTTTACGTCATAATTATACGTTTCACATGATAGCGTTCTTACAGTACATCTTTGCTGTTAAATAGTCAATCTTTGGGCCTTCAAACAATATTCGTTGGTGATTTATGCTTGATTTATCACAACGGTTCCTTCCTTTTCGTTAAAGTACAGACATATTTTACATAAATATAAACTCAGGTTCATTTCATAGTCTACAGTGTGCTGATAGGTGTCGACGAGTCCAGTTATCAGAACGACGTTAGTGTCTAGTTTTGACAGATCTGTATCCCCTGGAGCAGGAAGCGCCATTTTGGTTTATATCCATTACCCCTAGTTATCGTACCTTAATCTTCAATATGGCGTGAGAGAAAAAATACTCCACCTTACCTGCAGTCTATATGAGAAGGTCTTACAGTCTGAATCTAAAGAAATAAGATATTACGCCTGTCCATGCTCAAAGAGTATAGCAAAGATTTCAAATCAGATATTTTCGCTTAAATATGACGTCGGTTCATACTTGTGATCCTATATTTCTGATGTTAGTTATATCTGATGTATGGTTACAAGTGAGAACTTGAAAATTCGTCTCATCATGCCCTTATGATTTACTTTGGAGGTGTCAAGAGAAACAAAAACATGTAGTTTCAGATGCAACTAAATGGATACTGTTTGCCATACCCTAATTGTAGAACGGGTATTTTCTGAACTCTTAAATGATTATAATTCATGTAAATTATTCATACTTTTTTTATTCATACTTTTTTCTATCTACATCACTGTTGGAAAACTAAGTAATAGTATAAATTGTTACGGACAATTAACCTTCAGGATCTTTAGCTGAGTATAACATGACAATGCTTATAGATTATAGACTCTACATAATCCCCTCCTGAAATCCCCTCCGGCGATGCCAGTTTTCCCTATTCACTCTAAGCTTATCAGCCTCTAATATACACCCTACACACTGCAATGAAACCACGGGCATCGCCTTTAATCATAATGCTTCGCGGCGGTTTGTGAAAGGCCATTCAAGTTAAAAGGTCTTACCAATTAGCACTGCAGTTTGTCAAAGGTTCCGCTATCAGAACAGCTATTGTAAAGGGTGTTTCCCGAGTAGACCTGCAATGATACAACTTGGTCTTTCAATCAAACAATTATATCCACACACGTTGAATATATTTTTTCGGGTAGTTTAGTATTTTGTATAGGGCCTATGTGATTGAGGTGTGAACAGGTATATATGTGAGTGTGTGCCACCTTTCCAGGCAGAGTAGGGGATCGAACGCCCAATAGGAAAGACATGGGTTCATACACGCTGCAACAGACGTTACTTAAAGGAAACGTTTTAGGTTAGTTAAGTCTACTTGGATCTTAAAACTAACATAAATGCACAATAACCACACATATAACAAAACTGTATTTAAAGGAACTATTGTTATCAATAAGGAAACGTTGACCTTTTTAGCTATGTCACATTATTTTGCTTGAAACTAAATTAAAAGAAAAAGTGTACATCACGTTGATATGCATAGCTGGGAATTATTAGTTTACCACTTAAAAAGATAGTTATACTTAGGTGAAGACATTCTAATATTGAAAAAAAAGACATTTTTTACCATTTGTCAATTATTGTCTCTGTGAAGTTTTTATCAAGTGACACAATATAAGAGGGAAACGCAATTCTTTAGAGAAATGAAAAAAACTAATTATACCTCTTGTCCCTCTCTAATGTACTAGCTTCCTTTCACAACTACTTAATAGTGAGAACAAACGTCAAACAAGAAGGGTATTTATTCATATGATAAGATATTTTTTTCTAAAAAAAAATTCAACACCACTATTCTATTCACCCGACACGAACTAGATCATAGCAATTTAGGCCTAACCCAAAATTACCATCTTATTCCGTGTATAATAACGTACGTGTGCCGCACAGTTTATCATCCTTTGGAAAAACTGATAAAAACCAACATCTCCAATGTTAAACAAAAAAAACATAGAGTTTGTCACATCAAACAAGCCCCTCAGTACCCCCAGGTGTGACATCAGCCCACCAATCCTACCCCCCAGGTAACTTGATCCCCTCTCAGGTGTAAAATGACACCTGACACCAAAGACGCCGACAAAACCGCCCTCACTGATTCCTGGAGCTCACTCTAGAGCACATACTTCCAGGCTGAAAACCAACAGCTATATGTCCGTGATTGCTGTCAGGTTCTGAAAATCGCTGATGCTGCTTTGAAGGAGGCAATGGAATATAATTGAAAAGAATATTTTCAATGTAGCACAAATTAAGCCCTGAATAGGTACACGTAGAGATTCATGCGGCAAGTGATAGTAAACCGCCGCGGAGGTGGAGTTTATGCTATTTATACTACTCCTGGTTCGTTTCTCTATTGTTTCCTCAGTAGGTTTCTGGTCGTAACCTACTGTGTTTCGCCACATATCCCACCTCAGCAGGGTTAGCAGTAGGTTTATTTGGTAAACCTCCGGAGGAGGTTATCCAGATAACCTCCTGAGGAGGTTATTTGAGAAATAGCCAGAAATCAGTTGTTTTATGCAATTTATTTTAATTTTTTGAAAAGTAATTTTCATTTTTGAACAGTCTAGGTTCGAACTACCAACCATAGAAGTTCAAGTCCCAAAGGCTAGCCACTACCCTACTGAGGCAGCTGGTAGGAGACAGCAAACGCTCTCATTATATGCCTGTGTTACATGAATATTAATTGTGTGTAGAAAAATGGAAAAGAAATCGACCCACAAAATACACAAATGCATAAAATTTAAAGAATGAATAAAACCAATGTATAGGGCCTTTGTTAAGATTAAATTTCTAAAAAAGAATATTGGTGAAAAACATGACCTAAAAAGACCCTGCTCTCACAAGGCTCGAACCCCAGACCTCCCATGTGTGAGACGAGTGCCTTGACCACCAGGCTATAGAGGCTGTTGGTAGGGAGCATATTCTTCTCTGGTTTTCACAAACATCTGATTGATTATATATATAGATGTTTTATATACATACATATATATGATACATATGTATATATATTTGTCAACCCACATAGGTCTGCTATCCCTCAATATACATGTATATGTACATATGGGACGTAGTATAAGCTCATAAACCGCCTTGGAGGTGGCGTTTATGGTATATAACCTCCTCGGCTGACGCCTCGGAGGGTTATATACCATAAACGCCACCTCCGCGGCGGTTTACTATCACATAACCTCCGAGGCGCCAGCCGAGGAGGTTATATAGCATAAATACCACCTCCAAGGCGGTTTACAAGCTTATACTACGTCCCATAACCATCAGATAATGTTTTGAGGAAACCAGAACCTTTGTAGGTAGCAGAGTCAAGATTATATATATATAATATATAATATGTTTATATATATATATATTGATATATTTATGTATATGTGCATTCAGTATGCCTATTGGTTCTAAACTTTCCCTTACCATGGATTTCATTAGTATAGTGGTTAGCATGTTGGACTTTCATGCAATAGGTCCTGGGTTCAAAACCTCTGGGAGTTGCCATTCGTTGTTTTTTTTTAATATAATTCAAATACAAAATAGCTATACAGTAGATGATATAATCATTTAAACTCCCAAACACATCAAGGAGTCTATTTGGCCTTAAGGCTAGAGTGTGGGACTTGTGTGCAAAAGGTCCAGGGATCGAGTCTCCCCAGGATTTACGTTTTGGTGGTCCTCATGTTTGCTACCTATTTTACAAAAGATTTAAGCAACGATTTAAAAAAGAATAACAACGAAATGAATCCTTTCTTTATAATTATAAATACCAGGAATTATCGGATATCCCCCTCCTTAATAATTGGTATGGATTGATTTCAATACAATGCATATAGTAGGATAAAAGACAGAACTACACCAGTTCCAATATCTGCCTCAATAGTGTAGTGGTTAGATGCAGCGACTCCAAATCACTAGGTTCATGGTTCGACCCTGGGCTGTGCCCTAAATACAACTTTTCATAAATTCGAAAAATTGAACCATAGAAATTGTGTGGGCCTATGACTATTGTATGGGCCTGTCCCAGGTAACACACAACGTTCTGAAAACGTCTTTTTTCGTTAGTACCTCGTCATAACGTCATATACCAATTGAAAACGTTACCTCCACGTTTTTCATATGACGTTTTCTGGATGTGAACACTATGACGTCATTAAAACGTTATTCTTATACCATCTTTACAACATCTGATGTAAAAACGTTATCTTAACGTTACATAGATGACGTCTACAAGCTGTTTACAGTGTGACGTTATAAAAACGTTCTTCTCATACCATCTCAAAACCAACTGATTTAAAACGTTATCCAAACGTTACATAGATGACGTCTATAAGCTGTTAAGAGTATGATGTTATATAAACGTTCTTCTCATACCATCTTAATAACCACTAATTCTAAAACGTAATCTGAACGTTATGTTGATGACGTTCACAATATGTAGAGAGTACCATGTTTTTAAAACGTTAATCATAGCTCGTCTCTACAACTTTGAGTTTTACTTGTTACCTAGACGTTAATTCCCTCCTGTCCTTAGGACGTTTTTATTATGAGGTTTTTATAATGTTATTGGTATCATCTATATAACTTCAGAACTGAATATGTTTTTAAAACTTTTTTTAGTTTTGACAATATTAGCTTTACATACTTTTCCAAAACTAAGTTTTCAGCACATACTAAGAATTCCAAGTCTGTGATGTTATTTGAAAGTTCATTTTGTAGAATCTTAATATGAATATTATGCTATTTGGCCAAAGCGTCAACATTTTATCTTTAAGATTACAAATTACTGTTACAAATGATATTTTACAAATTCAAGATTTCACTTCCCAACAACCCTGCAATAAGTATGTAACGATCCACTCAATAGTTATAGTAAGTCTAGATTATAATTATGATATAAGGAGGTGCAATGTTTAATGAATATCAATATGCATTACTTCAACTGTTCATATACGCTCTAAGGAACTATATGAATTGGTGCATAGACATTCAGTGATTATGTTAGTAAAATATTGAATGTGACAATGGCATACTCATCATTTGAGTAAATCAGACATATTTCCGTAAGAATAAGCCATTTTAGTACATATCAATATCTTTTGCAATCCTAATGTGACATGGGCATATTGTTCATACTTTTAATGCTCCATTTACGTTTTTACGGGCGCATGCAAGGCCCTAATTTTTTCACTGGACATTTATGCATATAGATCAACGAGGGGTGGAGCGGGACATAAGTAAATCTGGAAACAATGTACGAAGTTGGTGTGTGTGGGATATGGAAGTCTTAAATTCAGGGGAAATGTGTACGTACTGAAAGCAGTTATATAGAGTTGAAGACCCCTAACCCAACTACTCTTAAACAAGTATATCTTTACTTAGTGTGAATAAATCTACATGGAAAATTATATTGTGCAAAAGACATCATGCATCCTCGAGACAGCATCATGAGCAACTTACAGAAGCTATACAGTATCTTAATATAGGTAGATCCCGTATTGGTGTCATCTAGATAAATAAAATGAATTATATTATTTAATAATAATCAAAAACGATAATTATTTAAACAATTTACACATCAGAATATATATATCTGTATAGACAGGCTTGATGGCGCCATCTAGTGGAAGTTGCCAGAAAAAAAGTTCTTTTGAATAACTTTAATACTGGTTTATCATAAACGACCAACAATGCTCCAAACTCATAAAACTCAAGTAAAGATCAGATAAATTCGAATTTATCTATACTAAGATTGTTTTAAAAAAAGGTAATCCATATTCTAACTATATACTCTAACCACAAGGCCAAGCACCACGCTGGCCGGGAGGAAGTGATGTTATATAACAGCTGAGATACAGAGGTCCGTCTTTAATCTGTCACTTGCATCCTGGCACCCACTGGAGAACGAACGTGTATGACGATCTGCCTACAGAACTCTTCCCAACGTTTTGGAAACTTCAACCTTCAAAGTTATCATCCTTACTACTTGACTACAAACTTCATCATGTAAGTATTGAATCGAATTCTATTATTCTTTGAGATTATCTATTTTAGAGAACATAGCTATGTGTATGATTGGAAATAGTACTCTTTACAAAGGATTGATTCTTTATTACTTGAAAAATACCACGTGTTCACAGTTGCATGGTTGTGGTAATGTCTTAAAACGATGGCAACGTCTTCATCTTTAAACATTGAATTAGCAAAATTAGGTCAACATTATCTTTGATAACTCAACAATATTGCTCAGAAATGTAAATTCAAAATGTATAAATGGGTTCTGACGTGCTGAACATTGTAAATGAATAATTAAGGGTTTCCGTCTTGGGTCTGACCCAGAGGCCGCCTCCTGGAGTGAAGGTTACCGGGAACAGCCCCCCATCCTCCCGGCAGCCGTCCCGGCACAAAGGCGCTCTCTGTTGGTCAATCCAGCGGTGTGCCGTCGCCGGTTAGGGCTGGCACTGAAGTGACAGAGGCTCCAACTCTCCCGATTTTCTGTGAGATCTCCCAGTTTTTGTTATCTTTTCGGAAAGTTTCCTGATCTCCCGATTTTCTTCCAAATGTCCCGATTTTTGAGATCTGGGCTATGTATATATTTATATATATGTATCAAATTTGTACATGAAACCATGATATCATACAAATTATATGCATTTATGTTAGGAAAATCTGCAGTGTCTTTTCCATTCTTTCCCACCCCTAGCCTTCTGCACGCTTACGTTGATGATTCTATTGACAGTTTCAACAAATTTATTAAGATTTCTCGTAAAAATGCTGCACAAAATTACGAAAAGGATCAAACAAAAGTCTTTTAAAATTGCACATCCACAATTCCAATAACCCCGTTATTATTGTTAAATCTGAAGAGGGAGATCTTCCGATTTTTGACTGACTGAGGTTGGAGCCTCTGTGCATGCTACATTATATAGGGGAGTTCAGGCTCTATCCGGCCCAACCAATACGTGTTAAGATCTATACAGGCATGAATTTAATACAGTGTTGCCAACTATCCATGAAAATCATGGATACCTCCATAATTTCAATGCTCTAAATTAACATGTCTGTGATCCGTGATTTGGTGGGCTAGATCTGTTTTTTCTGAAATAACCCACAAACCTCTGAACACCAATAAGCCCTGCGTGATTAGCTTGAAAACTTAAATATTTGCTATGTTTGTAACATACCCCTGGAATCCTTTAGTATAGGCTGCAGTTTCCCTGACCTATATGTCAGTGGGAACGCATTGGGAATAGTCAGAGCTTTTCTTGGGCTACTTTAGTGCTGATATTTTGGGGTATATGTAAAGGGTCCATGATTTTGCTCTTCAGAAAGTTGGCAATACTGAATATACCTATTTATTATATGTCGGTGCATGTGTTGTTCCCCCTCATGATATCTGATAATACTAAGGTTTTTGTATAACAGAGCATACCGCACAGCCCTGGTAAAATAATTATCGGGCTGCTGGGTCTGCTACAGAGACATTCTCCCTGAGGCCTCCTGTAGCGTTCAGACTACCCGGAGCTGTGGTAGAATGGTCCCGCCACTTGCACTGACTGTACCCCACTAGACGAGATTACATTTTAGCCTGTATCTTTCAATTGTAGTTTGATACAGATACAGTAAGAGAGGCAAATATTGAGTTTGATGTATTCTTCCCTCCTATCTAATTTGAAATTAGTTTGAGATATTCTTTAACAAGTTATAACGAAGAGAATATTTCCCCATATGATCCTGCAGCAGCCCGTTTAGTATTTTCTCACTGTGATACCAGCACACTATGAATATCTGTATATTTTGGACAATTTTCTGTACCTATTGATCAAATTCTGTATCTATTGATCAATTTTGGTGCACTCACCCTTTGGGCTCATGCACCAAAATTGTTTACTACCAGCTCGTATTCTGGTTCATCCCACATCCTCATGTAGTTTTCCTTTATGATATATGTTTAATTACACATATATATATGTTTATATACACATACAGATATACTCCGTAAAAGAGAAAACTTTTAGGTTTTTTTCTGATGTCACGCTGGCATCTCTTGATTTTGACTCTTAGAATAGAATAAACATTCAATGACCAAAAATAACTCATTTTGCCTCAAAAATCGGGATTCTATATCAGGCTAGAATTTTCATATTGTTATTCTATGGTTATTCTACGTTAATAGAGAGGCAGAGGTAAAGTGACATACGACATGGGCCTTTGAATTATGAAAGATTAGTTTGCTATTTCCGTGCCTTACCGCCACCATCAGGCACTTGGTCACACAATGATAAGTGATGAAATCGTCCTGGGGCTGTGCACCAGCGTGGCTGGGACTTATTCATGTTCCTTGGAAAAGTTTTCATACTCCTAGAAAAGTCCAGGCCAACATGAATTATAACTTTTCTGTCATTTCCTTCAGGCAGTAATAAACGCAAGGACAAGAAGTTTACTGATTTCTCTGAATACTCCTGCTTTGCAGTTGATCATACCTTGTACTTATTTGCCCTTAACGTTCTGATATATCCATGTAATAAGTATATGATGTAGAATTTTTGAACTAGGAAATAGCATCAACTTTGCATGTAGCCTCATAAGTCAATGTGTGACAACAAAAGTGCTAGTGCAAACATGTTTTAGAAAAAAGATAAGATTTAACACAATGTATGTATGATATACATATGTCTGCTACTTATAGATTCAAAGTTACAATGACTTATGTTTGTTAACGCCTAGGCTTGGGTTTGGGCGGCAAACACCCTGACTGGTCAGATACAGATGTCTAGGTAGGGCTAAAAATAGCTACAGCGATGCTCTATCCACAGTGGCGGGAACCGTGGGAAGGGTGCAATAAACTTAATGAATGCAAGGAGCGGACTGAGGTGGTAGGGTGTGCTAGACCCCCTGGGCTGACATCACACAGGCCCGATTCATGGCGGTTGGTCAAACGTAACAATCACTCCTGTAGAGCCTTCTGACCGTCTAAACAGACTGGACAGCTTATGACTGGATAGTTGGCCTTATTCCCAACTGATCCATTAGGTCGGGAATCATGCAGTGTTAAAGATTAACAACTGAATTGGCGGGCCTGTTAGGCTATGTGAGGTGTTATTTTTTTTATACATAGGTTTTCTCAAAATTAAGTTTTACATCTCGATGCACAGTAAGATAAGCTTTACAATGGTATTATTTTTGTCTATCCTATCATCATTATTTCTTATAAAAATGTATTGCAATGAGTCAGTATGACAGTAAGTTAACTGGAATGGTGGTTCTTTGTATGCTTATGAAACGTTTCTCATAGAGTTAAGATAGTTATGTCTAAAACTTTATTGTCAGGGTTCTTCTTAGAAAAAGATTTCGAGTATCAAATGCCCCATTTTGCTTAAACCTAGGGGGTCATTTTTGGGAAATTGGTTTTTTTTTTACTATAATCTTATCAAATTTCTCTAATTTTAATGCGGGAATGGCCCCCTCAAAGTCATCCTAATGCGGGAATTGAATTCCTAATGCGGGAATCCCGCATCCCGCACATCTAGGGAGAACCCTGATTGTAGATATAGTATTTTCATAGAAATACACCACATTATAGCAGATCGATTGGTTGGTTTGTGGCCATCCCCAACAATGTCTCTTACAACTAAACTGTCTCAGACAAGTTTTAAATCCTCCTGACAGTCGAATTGGTATATCTGTGTCCCAGCCTTAAGGAGCGGTGAAGCAAGAAGAGCCAGAGACAAATTCCTTGATATTATTGGATCATTGGGAATAGCCGTACCCCTGGTCTATAGCCCACTCGGGCCACCCTAAAAAAATAATTGTTTCCGGTCCACCGGGTGGCCAAAATTACGGCCACTCGGGCGGGCGGGCGGGATCTTTTTTTTTTTTTTTTTTTTGGGGGGGGGGGGGGGGGGGGACCCTGGCCCAAGCCTAGTTTACACAGGCGGTCAACTGGTCCATACGACAATACCTCAGGGACGGATTTAGGGGGGGCCTAGGTTTTGTCAAACTTAGTTTCTTTTTTAATGTAAAATTCTAGACTATGGAGATTATGGATGGGGTGCCTCAAATTTTACATTGGGACGCCCCCCTTTTGGAAATCTCTGGATCCGTCCCTGATACCTTATCTAAATCCTAACGAAAATGGTATATTGGCAAGAAAAAAGACTTGTTTGCAGATCATTGTCGTAAGATATCGGTAACAATTATCATAAAGTGCAATGTTCTTGTAGGGTTTACGCAGTCCGACAATTTCCTAAGATGAAAGTCCAGAAAATAGGCTCTGACATTTGACAGAAGGCTTATGACAATGGATGTATTCAATAATATGTATAAGAATTTATAAGTCTCATAACTCCCCTAATCCGCTGTAATCTCCGGGATTAGATTAGACATAATTAGACGGGATAAGACAAAAATAGGGATTAAAAGGAATGGCTCGTAGCACCCCTGAGAGACTATGTGACAGGGCATGTGATTGGTCTAATCTTAATCCAATCCCCTGAAAATCTGATATTTACTTGTTCCCAGCAAGATTAGAATTTTGTTCTACTAAATCTAGGTAAAGAAGTTACGAGACGTGGTATAAGTGGATAAGTATGATATTCGGCAGCTTTGAAATGATATACGAAAAAAGAAAAGTTTTCACAAAAAAAAAAAAAAAAAAAAAATCCGCCCGACTGGCACTTAAAAACGGACCCAGTCGGGCGGTCGACCGGAAACAATATTTTTTTTTAGTCTGGCCCCGTGAATGCTCAGTTTTGAGGCCCTAGGATTAAGTCTGTATGTGGTAGATAGTGGACAAGTTGTGTCATGCAAAATGATACATGAGGCATCAGCAGATTGTTATTTAAAGTAACCCAGATGACGAATTTGGAGTGATGAAAAGCCAATGTGGTCAATTGTAGTTCAATAATGTCAAGTTATTAAATTGAGCTGCACCCTGCACCTGATGTGAGCAGCTCTGTGGCCGGGTGTCCCTTTTTGGGCGCTGTGTGCCCATCATGTGCAAACTTTTCATAACTTATATCATTACCATACACCACGGTTGACCAGGAGAACAATAGAGCTAGGCAGTGAATATAATGCCTATCAGGGGCAGATCCAGGAATTTGAAGAAGGGGAGGACGTGCTATAGAAAAAAATTGGACCAAAAAGGGCGGGTTTGTGCTCAGCACTCCCCCCCTCCCGTTCCACGCCTACCTATTCTGCTAGTGGAGTGGAACTCCTCCATCACGTAATCTCATGGTCGGGGTGGGGGTTGAGGTGGGTTAGGGTGGACGTGGTCCAAAGGTCCCGGTACGCCCACTTCAGCAGGCCTACCAACTGTCCCGGGACAGTCCCGTTTTTTACTCCTTGTCCCATGTGTCCCGTTCAGGGTTGAAAATGTCCCATTTCTTTTGGTACCAAGGTGTGACAAAGTCCCGTTTTTTAGTCCTTGTCCCATGTGTCCCGTTCAGGGTTGAGAATATCCCATTTCTTTTGGTACCAAGATGTGACAAAGTATATTGGCTATCATATATTGATATACATTCATTTATCATTAAAACGTTTTTCTGGAAATTGTATTTGATTGGTGTATCTAAGTTTTCTTATGATTGGAGGATCGAATCTAGTCTATTTTCCATATGGTTTCTGGCAGAAGGAAGCTCTTAAGAGAAAACAATTATACATACAAATGTCAAAGACACGTTTGGAAAGCAGAATTACATGTTTAGGAAATATATATCTATGTTAAGAAAAAATTAATGCGAAAAAGAAATACACCTTCAGCAAGAAAATACAATTTCCTTAAAAACATATCGTAAAACAGTCTCTAGAAAAACATATTAAATTTCAGTAAAACACTTTTCAGAGAAGAATCTTCAAGACAGGGAATTGAAATAAATAAGTCCTAATTTTTTATGTCCTCTATATTGGGTCCTATGTCGCCTCTGAGAGACCCCCATGTCCAATGTCAAATTAAACAAATGGGATATGTCATGACGTTTATTTGTTTCTTAATGTTACAAAGGCACATGTGACATGTCAATTTTTTACAAATGATGCTGTCACCATGTCTATTTTAAGGCGTAAGGGCCCCAAAGGAAGAGTGTCTCGGTTTGTATGTAAATGTCCCGTTTTTCTATGTATTTTTGAGGGCAAGGCCCGCGAGGTCCTGAGGAAATGTTGGCAGGGCTGCACTTGCCAGGGCTGGGATACACATCAGTGTTTTACACTTCTTTATGGTGAAAGAGGTCTGCGAAAGAATGACATGGGCTTTTCTCAAATTTGACAGGGTGACATGGCCATTTCTTAAAATCCACATAGGACATGGGCATGTTAGTAACATGCGACATGGTTATTTCTTAAATTCAACAGGGTGACACTGCCGTTTTTTAGACCTCATAGAATAGCTATAGAATTGATTAGTTCATTATTTTACTGTACATTGCATGCTGAGGCTATGCAGATTTCAATACATGGAATTCTTATAGCTTCAGCATACCCTATAATACAAAAAAAGCACCCGCATTGCAGGTATTGAAAGATGCCTTTAATCGTACAGGTTTTGCTGTTAGGGGTGGCGAGGTTTCCAAAACGGAACTGTTGTTTATAATTTCAGTAAGTTCAACTTATACAAGGGGATGGCAAGTAGTAAAAAGCGGACCTTTCTGATATTTTTGTACTATTTTTAGGGTTTTAGGGAGTCCGTTACACACAATATGTCTATCATTATCTCACGTTGATGCTTTTATCTAAAGAATCACTGCCGAATCTTGTACTATAGAATATACCCAGAAACCAACTAAGAGTACTATTAGGGTAATAAAAGAACAGATTACAGACATAAATTTATTAAGTAATTACCATAAGGTGCCATAATTATATACATGAAGTAAGGCCTTTTATGATCCATATGGGTAAGTTGTTGTTGATAGTTCCTTGTTATCAGAGAGACCCGACCAGTCCACTAGATCAGTACTAATGACCCACCAAAGCACAGTGGCTTGATACCTGTCCCAATAGAGACATGGACCGGGAGAACTATAAGAAGCACAGGAAGAATTTGAACTCATACATTCGACAGGCTCGGGCTTGTCTGAAACCACTTCCTCTAAAAAGTGTCAAGGAGTGTAAGGGATGTGTTCACACTTTTGCAGTGTCAATGGTATGGCCCATTACATAAGTGTCTCACCGGGGGTCCCCTTCCCACCCACCCCCGCCCAGCTGGGGACATCTATAATTAGCACTATGTTTGGTTGTCTCATTTTAGTTATTTCCCAGCCCTTTCTATGTCTGACCAGAGGTGTTGGTAAAGGCCTCCATCAAATAGGGGAAGCTGAGGGGAATGGCTGGAGGCCGGGAAATATGTAAAATGATTTCCATTAAATAGGGGACATTTTTGGCATGAGATAGGCCTAGATATCATTTATGCAAGTTTTTAGCAAAATCCATTGGTTGGGGTTTTCACTGTAAGAATTAAGTTAAAAATCTGTCTAAATTTCTAGAAAATGTTTTATTAGTCTCACAGTTTCCTGACTAGTTTACAATGGTCATTCTCACTCGGGGCTACAACCTTAGAGTCAGTTTTGAACCATAGTTGACTCATACTGGGAGTCATAAATGTTTCAAATTTGAAAAGTTTTCAAAGTGCTCAAATCGGCATGAAAACCCTACTAGAAGGTTCTTTTCTTCCACAAGTCATCAGGTAATTGCATTCCCGTCAGAATGCCCCAACAACCTTAACTCCATCAAATAGGGGAAGCTGAGGGGAATGGCTGGAGGCCGGGAAATATGTAAAATGATTTCCATTAAATAGGGGACATTTTTGGCATGAGATAGGCCTAGATATCATTTATGCAAGTTTTTAGCAAAATCCATTGGTTGGGGTTTTCACTGTAAGAATTAAGTTAAAAATCTGTCTAAATTTCTAGAAAATGTTTTATTAGTCTCACAGTTTCCTGACTAGTTTACAATGGTCATTCTCACTCGGGGCTACAACCTTAGAGTCAGTTTTGAACCATAGTTGACTCATACTGGGAGTCATAAATGTTTCAAATTTGAAAAGTTTTCAAAGTGCTCAAATCGGCATGAAAACCCTACTAGAAGGTTTTTTTCTTCCACAAGTCATCAGGTAATTGCATTCCCGTCAGAATGCCCCAACAACCTTAACTCCATCAAATAGGGGAAGCTGAGGGGAATGGCTGGAGGCCGGGAAATATGTAAAATGATTTCCATTAAATAGGGGACATTTTTGGCATGAGATAGGCCTAGATATCATTTATGCAAGTTTTTAGCAAAATCCATTGGTTGGGGTTTTCACTGTAAGAATTAAGTTAAAAATCTGTCTAAATTTCTAGAAAATGTTTTATTAGTCTCACAGTTTCCTGACTAGTTTACAATGGTCATTCTCACTCGGGGCTACAACCTTAGAGTCAGTTTTGAACCATAGTTGACTCATACTGGGAGTCATAAATGTTTCAAATTTGAAAAGTTTTCAAAGTGCTCAAATCGGCATGAAAACCCTACTAGAAGGTTCTTTTCTTCCACAAGTCATCAGGTAATTGCATTCCCGTCAGAATGCCCCAACAACCTTAACTCCATCAAATAGGGGAAGCTGAGGGGAACACAGAGCATCGCACGGGGAGACCAGGGCCGTCCCCCTGTCCTCTTCCCGGCCCCCTACTCCCCCTAACCCCGTCAGCACCACAGAGCAATGCACGGGGAGACCAGGGCCATTCCCCTGAGCCCTCCCCGGCCCCCTACCCCTCCTAATGCCGTCAGCACCACAGAGCAACGCACGGGGAGACCAGGGCCATTCCCCTGAGCCCTCCCCGGCCCCCTACCCATCCTAATCCCGTCAGCATCACAGAGCAACGCACGGGGAGACCAGGGCTATCCCCCTGATCTCTTCCCGGCCCCCTACCCCTCCTAACCCCGTCAGCATCACAGAGCAACCCACGGGGAGACCAGGGCTATCCCCCTGACCTCTTCCCGGTCCCCTACCCCTCCTAACCCCGTCAGCATCACAGAGCAACGCACGGGGAGACCAGGGCCGTCCCCCTGAGCCCTCCCCGGCCCCCTACCCCTCCTAATGCCGTCAGCACCACAGAGCAACGCACGGGGAGACCAGGGCCATTCCCCTGAGCCCTCCCCGGCCCCCTACCCATCCTAATCCTGTCAGCATCACAGAGCAACGCACGGGGAGACCAGGGCTATCCCCCTGATCTCTTCCCGGCCCCCTACCCCTCCTAACCCCGTCAGCATCACAGAGCAACCCACGGGGAGACCAGGGCTATCCCCCTGACCTCTTCCCGGTCCCCTACCCCTCCTAACCCCGTCAGCATCACAGAGCAACGCACGGGGAGACCAGGGCCGTCCCCCTGAGCCCTCCCCGGCCCCCTACCCCTCCTAATGCCGTCAGCACCACAGAGCAACCCACGGGGAGACCAGGGCCGTCCCCCTGTCCTCTTCCCGGCCCCCTACTCCCCCTAAAGAGGGACATAAAACTTCCTAAATGATTCTTTTCATCCACAAGTTATCATGTATACATACATACATGTATACATACATACATACATACAACATACATACATACATACATACACACATACATACATATACACACACATATAATACTATATTATCTAGGTCATTGGGTCAACTTAAGGAGGTGAAAGTTTAGTGGCAGCTCCAGGGTTACAGGCAAGGTGGGGGGGGACCCCCTGTGAGACACTTATGTAATGGCCCATACCATTGACACTGCAAAAGTGTGAACACATCCCTTACACTCCTTGACACTTTTTAGAGGAAGTGGTTTCAGACAAGCCCGAGCCTGTCGAATGTATGAGTTCAAATTCTTCCTGTGAAGCTTTATTACGCCGTCCAAGCATGATATGCCCCACCCTCTCTAGAGAAGGTAACAGGTGAATTCAGCCACTCGGCAAAGTCATACCATAGTTATTTTAGCTCCATGGTTAAGTTGGTCCAGTGCTTGAGTTGGCCCAGTGGTTAAGTCAGCCCTATGGTTAGGTCGGGCCCGTGGTGAAGTTGGCCCCATGGTAAGGTCGGCCCCCTTGGAATCTGAGGGTGTCTTCCATTAAGTACGTACATGCACATTTTAAGAAAATTCAGTCCCTCTAGTATATCAAGCCAGGCTTAATTTCTAACAGTATATTCTTGTATACAGTATATGACCCTACACACCCCGTTTTTCTTTCTTTTGAAGCACATTTAATAAATTATGCATTGATCAGGGGGAGGGGGTCCTAACGTTACATGTTGAATTCTCTATAATCATATATAGGCCTATAGTTGCTATAAACTAAAGTTCCCATTGATGACAATCTTTGCCTTCTAGCTTTTCATCATTCTTCCAAATTCTTTTAGCATAAAGAAAGTATTAATCATAGAATCATAGCCTAATATAATGAAATATATACCATGGGGCTGACTTAACCAGGTGGCCGACATCAGCGACAGGTTTAAGGTTTTCAAAATGCCAACCCTTGATAAGGTCCCCGGCTCCCTTTGTGGATGGTGCCTACATAACGTACATGGGAAGGGGTTTAATGAAGGAATATCCAGGGATCTATACTATAATATGACTGTCCTGTGGTCGGGCTGGGGTTTTAAATGGTTTAGCCACAGTGGAGAATTTGTTCAAGACTGCCACATTTGGTTTCTCTTAGCCATGGTCCTATTCAACATTTTCTTTTGTCATTTGATACATCTATTCTCTATACAAGGTCAATTACTTAAAAATGCATGATATACCATTGTGTACAATACAACCCTGTTTTACCCTATGAGGGACACGTGGGATAATAGGATAACAGGACCATATCAAAGCACCCATTATGATCCACTAAATCCCGAGCTCATAATTACATATCATTTCATTTAAATGAATTTGTATGTCCTGATTACTAGTATGTAGTGCTTTGTTTCAAATTGTGAAATTTTCTGGAAAGTTCATTGTGTTCAACAAATCCAAACCCCCAGCCTATTTTCATCCTGGGGTCGATCACACACTTCTCCCCAACCTTGGGCCCTGCTTCCACAAACATTTTTTTGAGATTAATTCATGACTGTTCAGTCATGGTAAGCAATGTTCACACAATCTATTGTATACAATCTGCCAAATGATATCAGAGGGCAATCGCAAGGAGTTCTATCCTTTTAATTCAGGAATGTGGTAATTCTTATAGCTTACAATCTATTGTAACAGTTTGTATCTCAGACTACTTATTAGAAGCTTTATACCAAAACATTTTGATCAATTTCAGATCATCTGAATCTTCAAAGAGGCAGTTCTTGACCATTTAACAACTCATCAGGAATTATGAAGAAGTAATCAACAACACCATAACAATGACTAGATTCCCTAATGTACAGGAAAGATTATCTAAAGCACTGGAGGGGTATAAAAAGGAAAGCCTCTGAGCCAATTCAAATTAGTGATCAAGAAATACTGGATACAAGTGAAAGTGATGACCAATCAGATGACAGTGCACCAGAGGACGAGAGTATAACAAGTGACCAAGAAGTATCAAATTTAGGTTTCCCTGACTCAACAGATCTAGACGAACAATTCAATTCTGCCGATCCCAAAATTGAAACTGCCCAACCTTCAACATCGTTTAAGGAATTTTTAGCACATTGGGCAGTTAAGACTGGAACACCTCATCTTCACCTACGTTGGCTTTTACAAGGTATTCGAAAATATGAGACAATTGATAGTAGCGATCTACCCTTAGATCCCAGGACTCTTTTAAAAACTCCTAGGCGTGTTGACATAGAAAAAAAGTGTGGTGGAGAATACTATTACTTTGGCCTCAGAGAGGGAATAATTAATTATATTAATTCTCAGGAACTAGAAGAAGGATCAACTCTTGAGGCAATACTGAATATAGACGGCCTTCCAATATATGACAGTACAAAAGATCAACTTTGGCCCATACTTTGTTCAGTTGCTGGAAAAAGGCCATTTGTAGTTGCAATCTTTTATGCAAAGCATAAACCAAACTCTGTTGATGCCTACCTGGAGGACCTTGTTGCTGAAGTGAAATACCTTTATGAGACAGGAATATCTGTTGGATCAAAGAGGTTTGATTTTCATATCAAAGCATTTGTTTGTGATGCACCAGCACGTGCGTTTCTAAAATGTATAAAACCCCATAACTCGTATTTTGGCTGTGAGAGATGCACAATAAAAGGAGGTTGGGAAGGCAGAGTTGTGCTCTCTGATTGTGATTCACGAAAGCGCACTGACATTGAATTTGCCCAAAACAATTATAAAGACCATCAAGTTGGTGTCTCACCTCTGAATGATCAGGTGTTAGGCATTGGACTAGTCAGCTCATTTGCATTGGATTACATGCATTTAGTCTGCCTAGGAGTGGTCAAAAGATTGCTAAAATTTTGGAAAAGTGGTGTTTCAAAGGCAAAGTTGAGTTTAAAACAGCGAGATGAAATCTCAACTAATTTAGAAAAACTGAAGGAATATATTCCATCTGATTTTGCACGTACACCACGATCTCTATCAGAGTCTGACAGATGGAAAGCTACTGAATATAGACAGTTTCTGCTCTACACAGGTCCAATTGTATTGAAACCTGTTTTAAAGAAGGAACACTATGAGCATTTTCTAGCATTGTCAGTTTCCCTACGCATCTTACTGCACCCTACCAAATGTATGGTTATGCTCAACTATGCAAGACGGCTTTTGAAGTACTTTGTTAGAAAAACAAAGCTTCTGTATGGAGACACATTCACAGTGTACAATGTGCATTGTTTGATTCATTTGCCAGATGATGTGGAGACCTTTGGTGGACCATTGGACACAGTGAGTGCTTTTCCATTCGAGAATCACCTACATCAAATAAAAAATCTAATAAGATCCCCTTCTTATCCATTGGCCCAAGTTGTGAAGCGTCTTCATGAAAAAGACACATGTAACCAAATGCTAGAGGACAGGGTTGAAGAGCCAAAGCCAACCACAGCCAAAAGGGACTGTTGCTACATTCTAAAAAGTGGACGTTATGCTTTGATAAGAGAAGTGAGAGAAGAAAACAACTCAATTAAACTTGTTTGTGATGTAAGCCCACAGAGTACAGGCAATCTGTTTTCAAGCCCCTGTGATTCTTCATTATTGGACATAAAATTCTTGGAGAAACCAAATTCAATGAGGAGGAGGGTGCTGAAGGTAGATGATCTTGTAGGAAAGGCGGTCTACCTTCCATGTCCCAAGAAAGGATTAGCATTCTTACCTATTCTACATTTGAATTAGGTGAGCATATGATAAATGGTTCCTACCTAAACGTATATTTTTTTGACAGAGTGCCTATACTTTGAAAGATTTGAGAGAAAACTTGAAAGAAAAATGATGATAAAACAACCTCAAACATGATAAAAACATGATCTTAATCAAATTGTGCATAAAACCATACATAGTTATAATTCATGAGTTCTAGCTTGATAAACAACATTCAGTGAATATATATTGTACATAACATATAAGACATCAGTATTTTGTATTTTTCAGGAGCATGCATAAGTATACCATAGCTGTCTGGAATGAAAATGAAGAGGAGTATGATGCAGTAGTCCCATCCAGTTGGATCAGAGATGGAAAGCTCCTCTGGCCTCCTGGACCTAATGCCGATAAATACGTCAGAGAGGGAAAAACTCCTGCCAAGACCTGGCATTCTTTTGATTTGGTAAAGACAAAGTTCTCTGCAGGTAGGTATTTTCTGACATGCTTGCACTATAACTCCCCTATAAGCTTTGGTCTGACAACAAATGCATTGAAGTCATTTTATTTGTTTATATACAGAATAACATAGAATTGTACCAAAAACATGTGCGGCAGCTCTACAAAAAATAAAATATGCTTGATCAAGTTGAAATATCCAATGTTTGAAATATGGATTCTGAACAATAATTGTATATATCACAAGGAAATGATTATGCAGAGTGAAGGCATGACTGGTTATCAAAACGCTCAATTTGTTTTCTTATTAGACACCTATCAAGAGTGTGCACATCATCTTGAAGATAAATCTTCAGAAGAGACTGACACAAACAATGCTGAAAACAAAGGTGATCAACCTAGGGCTAAAAGGAAGACAGCAGTGGCTGAAAGTGATTCTGAAACAGGTGAGATATTTTTGCAAATTGCTTCATTTCCCCAGGATTCTCCAAAATTTTCCAAAACTTTCCAATTATTCAGATCACTTATTTCTTAATTCTGCCAAACGTTATCAAAATATAATGAAGACATATAATCTTTAGTAAGGGATAGGGAATCCAATTAGCTTTCATTTGATATATTGGAAGTATCTGTAAGTTTATTCCTATTGGAATGGTTCACAATTACAAACAAATCCGAAAAACGTCAGAAAATGTCAGAATTACGGGCCGCCACGGCCGGATCAGGGAGTACACCCTCGGGCGCCTATGGCCGGATTGGGGTCTAAAGGGTTAATCTATCTAAAACTGAATGAATTTTGCAAATATTCCTATCAGGGTTAATGATATGACAATTTAACTAATTTGTAATTAGACAATGTCAAAAACCACAGAAATCCTAAGATTGGTATTCAATAAGTTATGATGTCAGAATGATGACATTCTGACATCTAGTTATGCTCTTTCTGCCAATTTTTGTAATCTAATATTTCATTTCTAATTAATCAAATCAGATGAAATGAATCATATACATTCTAGTTTATTAACAACATTTCTTGATTCTGTGTATCAACATTCTTTAATGTCAATGGCAGCAAAAATCAGAGTTTGGCTTCAGAATTCCTATTTTGATTTTGCTGTCCTCGTGAAATGCCTTCTTTCTCAAAAATATGACAATACATTTTATTTTGAGCTATTTTTTAAAATGGGCCTAAATTCTATTGAAATATTCTTCTTTTGGATGATATCACAATTTTTTCCAGGTGTGGTCAAAGATACCAATAATTCTAGTAATGTTTTCCCAACATATCAATTTGTATGTTTTTTTTAGATAAATAGTAAGTGATTTTGGTCACCCTAATACGACACAGTTTAAACAAAGAAATATGAGCCAATGTTCATATATTAGTCATTCACAAAACTTAATAAGCCAAATAATGTAATTTGATCTGACCTCTCTGCTTTGATATGCACTTATTTATAATATGTTTACATTATGCAGGCAGCCTGTTCAATGGGAATGACTCTGAAAGTGATGTGGGGAATGATGAGCAAAGCGGTAAGTTGGAATTTCTTGTTCCCGTTAATGTCCTATAGGGATTGTACGAATCTAGGGCAAAGCCATAGGTTTGTGACTCTCCACTATGGGTCGTAATTCAACCCTCTGATGACCCCCACAGGTCTTCTTATATAAGTACCAACATAGAACTATAGGGAGCTACGCACACTTCGATGGTATCAAATGGTGCAAACATATCAAAACAACATGGTGTTCATTTTTGCTGACTCAGCATATATACTACCCCATATGTATGGGCAATTCTTCATTATTTTAACGACAAAACGTAATATCTATAGGTAAAAAGAATATGTTTAACTCTTTCAGCACCTTTTTAATATCATAGAATACGAAAATGGATTTAAGACAAATCCTAGGAATGTGATTGGCCCAATCTGACATCAGGGCAATATGATTTTAAGAATGAAGTCTCACCCCTAACCTGATTACTAACATAAAATAAGCATGAAAGAAAGGGAAAAAAATTCATTCTGGCAAACGAGGTGGTCTTCTCATTGAGGTGGTCATTAAGTCGGTCTCTACTGTCTTTTATTTTGACCAACAGAACAAATCATCAAAATGCATTCTTATTCTTCCATCGTTTTTCTTTTAAGAAACAGAAATTCTGCGCCCACCAACGCCACCAGCCCCTGCTGAAAAGTCAGGAAGTTCTCTGAACAAAAGCTTTGCAGCCAGCAGTTCTAAGAAGGGAAGCATATCTAATCCGCTGAATAGGTCTCTTCCACTTGACCTTCCTCCTAACTCCATTGATGAATCCTCTCTTCTAATAGAGCCCACAACTTCTACACCATTAGCCTCCAAAAAAGTAAGTCAAACTACCCTGTCTTATTGAAGTAATCTTTTCAGATCAGAGTTCATTCAACCAAAGATGTTCATTGCAATATTGGTGTTCCTTCATCCTGTCACTTCAAATAATGTTGGTAGGCTGAACTAGGCCTAGTTGTCACTGACATTAGTATTTTTTCCATCTCCCCATGCTACAAAGACCAGGCCCGTACCCAGGGGGGGCAGGGGTGGCGGGCCAACCCACCACAGAAGAAATCTTTCCAAAAGTTCCACATTTGCTTGCAAAATTTAATGCAAAAATCAGTAAAAATAGTAGGAAAATATTCTATTGGTCCATGCAACATCATTCTACATCCAGTCTGTGGTGTGTACACAATTTGTCGCCTCACATATCTCATCAAATCTATCTTCTTAACGTTTTTTTTTTCAATTTCTCTTCTCTAATATATTACTTAGAAACCTTTGTGCAATCTGAGGTAATTTCGAGCAGTGAATGTGAAAAAAAGCATATTTTGACAGTAATTTTAGGCTGGCTTCCCCGGCGAAGTTTTTCTCTATAATTCTATGTAACAGAACAAATCATTTCTACAAAAAATGTTCTCTTTTTTTCACTGAAATTGGTTGAATCATGTAAGATTGTATCGTATCTAAAACATATTAAAGTATGCTGACATAAACATAACTATTAAAGGTTTAATTATACTAGTTTTATAGCACTTTCTAAATATCAATTTGAGGCGATAATTGGGTGAACCACCACACGAATTGAAACGGAAGTACAAATTTTGCCATTGCGGACCGTGAGAATTGAAAAGTTCCACTTTTTACTTCTCGTCACCCCCTTCTCATGTTCAAATTATTGAAAATGTGTGTCCACCCCCACCCCTCCGCCCCCACAGAAGAAATCTTTCCAAAAGTTCCACCTGCGCTCGCAAAATTTAATGTAAAAATCGGTAAAAAATAGTAGGAAAATATTGAAAAGTTCTACTTTTTACTGCTCGCCACCCCCCTTTTCATATTCAAATTTTTGAAAATTTAGGCAAGAGTTCCACTTGTGGAACCTCGCCACCCCCCACAGCAGACCCTGGGAATGGGCCTGAAGACTGAATCTATTTCATACTTTAAACTAATTGGCCTGCGCATCAGTATTGTCTTATTCCTTAAGGTAACTTCAGAAAAAGATCAGCAAGAAACCACTCTTCGAAACCTTATGATTTTAAATTTGTATTCTTTCTCAGCTTCATGGGCTCCCACCACCATTCTTTGGAATAAATTGGAGATTATGTTATTATGTCTATTCATGACATCCTATTTATCAAGGTGACTCAGAAGAGAGTCTATATACTTAACTAATTAAAAGAACAGTCTTTTTAATTAAGTACATTTAATTTCAGGTAATTATCCACGCCATGAAAAGGTTTCAACTGCCTATACTAAATGTTGATTGAATTACATTCGTTTTGAATAACTATATTCATCCTTTGGCTCCTTCACAACTCTTGTAATTGTTCTAATTGCTTAGGAATTTAAATGATATGGGAATCAATTATAACCCCTGCTTGAGAGAATGCTGTTTGGATTGATACACCAATATTTGGAAGCACACCAATGAGTGGATATGGCCAGATTGGAGGCTTATACAATC
Organism: Lepidonotus clava; assembly: GCA_936440205.1. Taxonomy (NCBI): domain Eukaryota; kingdom Metazoa; phylum Annelida; class Polychaeta; order Phyllodocida; family Polynoidae; genus Lepidonotus; species Lepidonotus clava. The sequence continues at coordinate 33,067,412 of OW387145.1, read as the reverse complement.
AATGTTCTGAATTCTACCCTAAATTCATACTTATTCATATATGCTGATTACAGAACAAGAAAAGATTAGCATCTATGGAAGCTGAGATGGAACGAGATCCACTGCAGCAACCAAAAAGAATATGTTTACCTGCCAAGGTAACGGATGAAATGAGTAAGAATAATTACTTCACTTTAAGACATAAAGTAGTAAAAATTTAATATAGTATCAATAACTGAATGTTTAAAATGTCATCAAAATTAAAGAAATTTCTTATTCTGAAATTCTGATAAGGTGTTTATAGACTAGTTCTGTTGTTATGTACATTCTATCTAGTGGATTCATATGTATACATAATCTAAGTGGTGTACTTCCACTGTAAACGTTATATGATTATCTATATAAGATTAACTCACTTATTAAAGGATCTCAAGAATAGTGATGTCTGAGGTTATGGGGAATGCACTCTGCTGCCTTGACCACTTTGATATTGTAGCAAGGCCTTAGGGGGCACAACGGAGAATGTAAAGAAAGCATTTGTTCTTTAATTGCATGAATTTCGAGAAATCTGGGGGTGGGGTTCAAGACACCACTGGATTGACTTATGTTGCAATTTCACCTCCTTTGATTCATCATGTTGTTATTATTGTTGTCATGACTAATGTCTTTGAATGACATACATATATTCCTATCTGGGACTATCATGAATATGCATTCCTAAATAGTTCTCAAAGAGAAATAATAAATGTCCTAATCCATTTTAAGAATACCGGCAGAGAGTCTTATATCTGTTGGAAGAGCAACGCATTCTCCTTCGTCGGATCTCAGAAAAACAGGATGCGGCCTTAACTGCAGCAGATGCGGATGCACCTGAGACTATGTTCCTTCGGAACCCTGTTTCTAGTAAAGATGAGCTGATGGAACTCGATGATAAGTTGACCTCAGTGGATCAGTTTGATGCATTTGTGAGTAAAATAAAAAAAGATAAAAATAAAATAACCCATAAAAATGATCGAAGGCTAAAGCAAGCTTGATGTAGCAATGATAAATTGACTCCGATAGAATTACATACCTGATTCCCAAAGTCTCAATCACATTTTGCTGTATATGTAATGTAAGTTATTAGAATGAAGAACAACCTTAAGCTTAAAGATTCTGCTCTATCAGCTTGTTTAAAAAATTTACCCTTACTTGAGAAGCAGTTAATTGCAACAATAGAGCTTCACCTTCTATTGAATACTTTATCACTTCATGACATTGTCTAGTGTTTTACAAATGTGCATTCAAATGACAAATATTAATTCAATATATTTACTTGTATTATTCAATAATTGATGACTTTCATATTATTCAGGTGAGACGCCTTGTGAAAGTTGGGGGCACGAACGAAAGGTCAATGGTTAGAGCAGTCATCAAGATGATCATGCGCAATGACGTGGCTGCCCTGTTCAGCCTGGATGGGATGAGGAAGAAGCTGTCATTCAAAAAGCTTCACATACACGAGGCCATTAAAGGTGAGGCCTAAGAAATTATTCATACACAATGTGTACAAGTCTAATAACAAGTTTTTTTGCCCCAACAATTGAACTCCATCTGGAATAGTACAGCAATAAGGTAAATGAAAAAAATAGTGCAATTAGTATACACAAAACTGAAATGGCAGAATCATGTCTTACTCTATTATTTGATAACTAATATATGTACAGCAGTGACAAGAATCAGACAAACCTGATAATACTCTTAATCTGATAGATATGCAGGTATTCAAATATTCTATTATATATGAAGACCAGGAAGTGGAAATATCATACAACCATTTATGCCATTTCTGATATGAAAACCAAAGTAATGCAGGCTTGTACTTCTAGGAAAGTAATTGTATGTTAACCCTTTAGACCCAATCTGGCCATGGTTGCCCGAGGGTGTACTCCCCAATCCAGCCATGGCCGCCTGGAAAAACAGCCGTTTTTCCATTAGTTTTCCATATTTTTCCATGGAAAACACTTTTATGAGTATTCAACATACAAAATTGACCAATATATCGTTGAAAGGCTGATTTAATTTGCTTTCTAATGCTACAAGTTTCATTTCAATAACCTTCATTGATGGGGTTGGGTCAGTCTTGGAACTCTCTCAAATACAAGGAATTTAGGGAATTCTAGAGGGAAATCCTGGGGAAATCGAGCAATTCATATATGCATCCTGTGGGGTCTAAAGGGTTAATGAATATTCTCTTACAGCACTGATGCTTGGGATAATTCTGTACATTTCAAAAAGGGAACAGACATATAATCAACAAGAAAATTCTGCTTTGTGCCGGTAAAATTCTACTTTAAGAAAAACATTTGTATTGCAGTTGCTGTGCTGAAGTCCATGCCTAGTGCTACAGAACTCACAGTAAAGAAGGCCCTACAGGACACTTTGAAATATTCTCCATTCAGACCAGGAGGTGGTGGAAATCAGTCACTGAACTGGAGCAATCCCATCTGAGTTAGTTATCTTCTGTGGACTGTTATTGGCATGTATTTGCATAAGGGAATATTTTGAAACTAAAGCCACGAAGCTAGCAAGCATTTATTAAGAAGGAAGCATCCCCAAGACAAGAAATGAAAAACCGAGTTCTTATAATCATTGACGCTTCATACTGAGAGGATTATTAGAAACAGAATGGTAATAGTGCTCAATTTGAAATTTGTAAGTTCCAAAATGTAAAGGTAATAAAAGACGTATGTAAATCTACCCATATTGAGAGTGTCTTTATTTGATAATTCAAGACATTTGGACATAAAAAGTGTAACTCTGGATCAGATTTGAGGTGATTGACATACTTAATGTTTTCAGAACGTTCAGAAACACAAATGGGAATCTTTATTGATATAAAAAATAGAAATTTTGCATTATAAGCAACATTTTAAGAGGTTCTTTGAACATGTAAAACAACTCTGATTCTGGCAGTTATAACGACATCATAGTGTATAGTTTTGTACACATTATTTTAAGATGTTCTCAAAACAAGTCATAAGGATGTTGCAGCGTGTTGTCCTCCAGACACAATTTTAAGACATTGTAAAGATGTTTCAATATTCATTCATATCGTGAGGAAAAAACTTTCCTCTGGGGAGTTATAACGATGTCATAGTGCAAGGTTTTGCAGAAAATATTTCAGACCATTCTAAAAACATGTCAGTATGTCATTATTAATTTTAGTGAGAAACAAAGTTTTGTATTGAAAGTTATAAAGACGTTGCAGTGTCACATCCTCTACACATGTTTTCTAGACGTTTTTTTACATATTTAAATACTTAGTTATATGGCAAGAAGAAAACTTCCACTTAGAAGGTTATAAAGACGTCAATGAGCAACGTTTTCCAGACATTATTTCATAAAGGTTCAACAACGTGTTAGTGGATGGTTATTTAGTGAGAAAAAAACTGTCATATTGGAGGGTATAAGGACGTTGCACTGTGACGTCCTCTAGACATGATTTCTAGACGTTTTATAGATGTTTAAATACTTAGTTATATGGCAAGAAGAAAACTTTCACTCAGGAAGTTATAAGGACGTCCATGAGCAACGTTTTCCAGACATTATTCCATAACGTTTCAACAACGTGTTAGTGGGTGGTTAATTAGTGAGAAATAAACTGTCATATTGGAGGGTATAAGGACGTTGCACTGTGACGTCCTCTAAACATGATTTCTAGACGTTTTATACATGTTTAAATACTTAGTTATATGGCAAGAAGAAAACTTTCACTCAGGAAGTTATAAGGACGTCCATGAGCAACGTTTTCCAGACATTATTCCATAACGTTTCAACAACGTGTTAGTGGGTGGTTAATTAGTGAGAAATAAACTTTCATATTGGAGGGTATAAGGACGTTGCACTGTGACGTCCTCTAGACATGATTTCTAGACGTTTTATACATGTTTAAATACTTAGTTATATGGCAAGAAGAAAACTTTCACTCAGGAAGTTATAAGGACGTCCATGAGCAACGTTTTCCAGACATTATTCCATAACGTTTCAACAACGTGTTAGTGGGTGGTTAATTAGTGAGAAATAAACTTTCATATTGGAGGGTATAAGGACGTTGCACTGTGACGTCCTCTAGACATGATTTCTAGACGTTTTATACATGTTTAAATACTTAGTTATATGGCAAGAAGAAAACTTTCACTCAGGAAGTTATAAGGACGTCCATGAGCAACGTTTTCCAGACATTATTCCATAACGTTTCAACAACGTGTTAGTGGGTGGTTAATTAGTGAGAAAAAAACTTTCATATTGGAGGTTATAAGGACGTTGCACTGTGACGTCCTCTAGACATGATTTCTAGACGTTTTAAACATGTTTCAATCTTGAGTTATATGGCTAGAAAAAAACTTTCATTTTGGAAGTCCTAATGACATCTGAGCAGACGTTTTCAGAACGTTTTAAAGACAGGACTGTGTTACCTGGGGTTTCTCAATAACCTCCTCCGGAGGTTATCTGGATAACCTCCTCCGGAGGTTTACAAAATAACCTCCCCTGGAGGTTAAAATCAGCCACAACTGTAGGATACGCTCAGAAACCTCCTCTCAGAACAATAGACATACGCACTGGGAGTAGTATAATGGTTGAAAAACCTTTATTGTTATTGGATGAAGGTGGACTTTACCGATCCTGTTTTGAAGCACCGACTGTTGAGTATTGCAATGATATTGTTAAAGAGAATGTCCACATCAATCAACGACGATGAAAACGGTTATTGGTGCAAAATTGTCATATTAACAAACGTCCAAAGCCAGGTAACGCCGAACGATTTTCTTCTCCATTTTTCATACTTAAAAACATATTTTCTTATGTGTAATACCAACTGATTTTAGTTGGCAATCAATAATATATTTTACACAAATATTTTTTCGTTATCAAACTGATTTCGAAATCGGTTTAGATTTGGACCACAGTCGCAGTAGGATCACCCGTATTTAGCCATTGGTCCAAGACGCGACAAAACACCAACTGATTCTGTACATTTTAGGATGCCTTTGTGGGATAACAACTATAAAAGAAAGTCGGTAATGGATTGCATGATTTCAAAGAAAAGTCATTGTTCTGCAAACAAATTTCTGAAATTGGTTCGGGATCTGGCCCTTTAAGGATACGCCTTTCATTAATCAATACCTTTTTTCTTATTCATCTCTTTCCCCAACAATCCTGCTCGTCACGAATGCATTTAGGTTTACATTTAGCAATGGCAATACTTGGGTCACGGGTCACCGTGATCAATCTAATACACTTATTGTTGAAGAGAAAGTGTGACCATTGATATGACCAGGGGTGATTTCAAGCCCGGTGATTATGAATTGCTAAGGTGTCATTGTTGTGAAGCAGGTCCTTAGTAAAGTATTTGTATTGCTCGCGGGTTGAAAGCACAATACCTGTCCACGAGCCTTCAACTGCTCTATTGAATACCATTGGGTTGCCGTTCCATAGAGTGAGTGCAATGAACTTCAGCGCTACTCAGAACTTCGATTTACCATGATTATCCCTCAAGACCCAATGTTATGTAAATATGTTGGGTTCTTTTAGCTAGAAACAATGCATTAAGGTCGTGATTCAAACCTGCATGTTGAAGTTCGTGACCATAAGTTTCAGAATGAATTGTTAGTACATATGTTCCCGTTTAACACGAATGTTCATTATGCAAACTAGAAAGCTTTAATGAAAAAGTTTCACAATAATTAGTGATTGTTTAAAAAAATCTTGTTTCTCAACACATAATATTAATATAACAGTGGATTGTATAGATTTGCCATTGGAAACACATACTTTTTGCGGATATGATTTTTGTAAAGGGAAATGTGAAAGATTATGAATTTATAATTTTCCTTTATGAATTATGTACATTCGTTGAAGTCGGCCTCATAAAATAACTCCCCATTTCGCAAACCCCCAATAATGATAGTTCTATGTACTTTCCATAACTTAGAATTGAAATTAGGATTTTCGGGTATGCAGCCACTAATTCTATCTGTGTAAACGTAGAAACACTTTGATAGAATGAACGGCGCCCGGAGCCAGTGGCCAACCAATCAGCGCTAAGGAATTTGAAGTGTGCCTCGATTTCACACTTGATGTAGCCCTCACGCACACCCGTTCAAGTGAAGGAAGCCTTTCTGTGTTTGTTGACTGAGACCTTCTGTTAGTTGGCAGAAGGGTCCGGCCAGAACGAGGCTGCTGAACGGACAAGACCCGGATGTTGAATAAAGTTCTCCTTTCCGAATACCGGAAATACCACTGATGTTAAATTACCCGGCATTCCTGCCTCTTAATGGAGAGAATTGTACCTATTAGGGGAAGGGTTGAGATGTTGAAGAGCTTTTGGTGGTATGTGTTAAGGTTAAAGGGATGATTAAAAGAAGGGGAAGGGATCATGCCCCCTCCCTATACAGGGTATTGCATGCACTGCCCTGTATATTAGCGATTATCCCCTACACACAGCATGCAATGTAATAGTATAAAGGCAGCAATGTTTTATATCAGGGAGCCAAGTGAGGTCCCATCCGAAATGTAAAAATGGTCATTTTCTTGGTTTCAAGATAAAACGGTTCTCAATAAATATTTTCACGACCCCGCACAAATGTATCGTTGACATACAAGATGATATCGGGAACTTTCTGTTTTCGGTAACCTAGGGAAAGTGTATGTAGAGGCGTTCTAATTGACAATTTCAATTAACATGGGGATGTTAAATGCGGCCTACATAGTTGAATCTAGAAGAGTTTTACCTTTCTTTTGGATAGCCATGCCTAAACACAGTGTCCATATCATTGCGCCCTGCCCTCAAACCCCCCACCCACTTTTCCAAAGTATAAGGGTTAGCCTTGTGCGTCTATGTCTCCTAATTCCTGGCATTCCTAGTTTTGAGTTTTGTATTGAGTGCACAGAATGCCTATTAGGATGACAGATTCCTCACCTGAAGATAAAATATGAGGAACTTGCATATCTCTGGCTTGTAATAATGTCAAGAGTCCTCACAACACATAGTGCTAACAAGCTATAGAATTTATATTGTTTAGATTATACACCCCATGTGCCGAGAAGAGGAGGATGTCTAAGTGTAGAGTTGTTGATTGCCTGATATTCCGGGGAGCTCCAGACACTCATTAATCTCCATTAACTTTATGACCGAAAATACCACAGTTGCTATGGAATAGACACAAATTGTAGAATTGTGATTAGCTTTATAACTTATTTAGAGGCGAAATGATGTTTCGCCTCTGTACTCTAATAATGACAAAAAAAATTGTTATTTTTGAATTTGACTGGTGCTGTCCTCCCTTTTTTCTCAGAGATATGAACTCTGACACATAAACAAATACATCAAGGTGATAGATTTATATCTGGGGAAGAATAGTTCATTCAGTTTTTTTCCTGAAATAGCATACAAAATTATCATTTTGACTCACAAAATGATCAAAAATTTTGGACTTTCAACAAGAAAAGGTAACCGGCGAAAAAAACGCCGGTGCAAAAGCAAAAACAGCCGGCGCCCAGCAACAGTGACGTTGTCTAATGACCTAAATATGGAAGATGGAAGTAAGTGCATGTGTACTTAACAACAGTGGTAGATGGGGAAAGGGCGGTGGTCGGTAACAGTGGCGTAGATTTTGAATATTAATCAGGGAGCTTCAAGTTAGTGCCCGGCAACAGCACAAGTGCATGTGTACTTAAGGTTGGAGATGTCTTTGGGACATTGGGGCGCCCGGCAACAGTGATATATACATTGAACTTGAACTCTTTCTAATGCCCCCAAAAGCGCCTGGTAACAGTGACGTCGTTTGATGACCTACTTTCTAAAAATAGACCTAAGTGCTTGTGTCCTAAACACTATTGGGAGATAGAGAAAACGACGCCCCTGGCAACAGTGGCGTAGACTTTTGAAGGTTAATGAGGTACATTCAACTTACGTGCGTGAAAGACGTGAGACAAGAACTACCGGTGCTCACATATTTGACAGTGTGACACCTTAATTGGAACTACAAAGAAACATGAAAAATGTCACTTGGACTGGGATTGTTGCCATATATATCTTCATTTTTACAATGCGGACACAGTATACATCATCAGTAACACATGAAGACATTACTACATCAACATATTTCACTTCAAATGCGATTATTTCCACATAAATGTTCCTGTTTTAGAGTGTGGATACAGTGTACATCCTTAAGAATAATCTTTTAAAAAAGTACACAGAATGATTATTTAGATTTGTACTTTCAAAAAGTACAATTAGAATGAAAGTTCTAAACAAAACCAGTCTTTGTCCTTTCACTCCGTATAAGTTTTAAGTTCAAACTTACTGTAAAACTGAAAAGTTATACATCAATGACAAAAGACACAGCAATAACTTATCGATTTAGTCACAGTAAATTCACACTTAATTACAATTTACTAAGACGATTTCGCCTCTCATGGAAGCTCCGCTCCAGGACTGACACTAAGACTTGTTAGAAATATTATTAATTTTCGTCACAAAACTAATGAAACTGGTATAAGTCTCCAAGTGTATACATAATTATATTATATATGTTTAATGCACTAAGTGCTTCATTGTTACAACGATTGAAACATGGAAACCAAGAAAGAATTTATGCTTGGTTCATTTTTTTTCTGATTTTGGATTATTTGCATCATCATCCTCGAAGATGTCTTTACATATTTCGTAATAAAATATTCCGTAATGAAATGTAAGATATGTGACTACTCAATTGTTCTGATTCAGTATAAACCTTGCATTGGGAGAAGGTAAATGCAATAACTCCGTAGGATCATATTATTAGCAGTAACATCTGTGTCTATGTCATCGATAGTAAAGGCTTTGTTTGGCTATAAATAGTTTTTTCTGGACTATTGAAAAGAAGGAATCCCTCCCTAGCAATATACTAGGTCTACGAGCTATCTGTTGATTGACCACAGGGCAATGAGCCAAGCATGAGAAGTTGGAGAATGAAAGGCATTTAGAAACGCCACTTTGCCCGCTCTTCACTCCTCAAACGGGAATCGTTTCAGGAATTTTAAGTAGAAAGAAACAGTTATTACCTGCAAGGCAATTAGTTTCGCTCACAGCTTATTGTTTTATCCCCCTGTAGCCTTCAAAAAGACGATTTCAAGAAACCTACTGCTTCAAGGTAGAGATATTTCATTGCTTCATTGCTTAAAATGCCTAGAAGCATTTTGACCCTGCATATTCCGTCAAATTTGCAACCCTTGTGATATTCTGTCCCATCGAATAGCTCAACAGTTTAAAACCTCAATTCTCACTCCTTAAGGTCCTTGCTATAAGCATACATATTACCAATGTTTCCTAGCTAGAGACAACCCACTCTGTAGATTATTACTAGCATGCATGTTTCCTTGGGGGTAAAAACACAAAAACTATGCAGGTTCCTGGTACATGTCAACTTTCTAGGTAAGTGGATATGCCCGTCCTAGAACTATGTGCGCCTGAGAGTAACGCCAAGTATTCTCAGGTTAGCTCGGGAGCTGCGCACATTCCCGATCCCCACTCCTCCTGTACCTCCACCCCCTCCCCCTCTCACCTCCAGCCTGAAGCCAGCAGCAGGGAAGAGGCGCGCATGTACACGTGTAGGCCTATAAGACTGTTAAGTCCTAGTCACATACAGAGACACAACTAAACGTTTGTCATGTGACTAGACAATTTGTCACAGAAAACTTGTCTTAAAAACTTGATAATTAATTTGAAAACAATCATTTTGTCCCTGACCAGGGTAAATTATGCCATTGGTAACATACGGGATACGATTTTTGCCCTGTCAGAAATCCTTGCTAAAACTGCAATCATATGATAGGTTAAAGCATTCTGAATACTTATTGTAAACCTGTTGCAGCCTCGTCTTAATTTGATTATGCATTATTTTGCTTTGCGTATTCACGTAAGACGCATTAGTTTAGTAAAACTGCGAAACTTCTCAAAGCAAAACATCTTGTCTGAAATCTTCACCTTAACAGGACTGTGTGTCAAGAGACCAACTAATCATAAAATTATTGTCGACATGTTGAAACAAAAGAGGAATTCAGTATGCAAAGTTGTCTCTGAATTTTACCAGACCAGGGGACGAATACAAGGATCGTTGAGACTTTGATTCACTTTGTAAAATGCAAGAAGATAACTGTACTTGCCTTTTCTTTTTTTCATAGATTCTCTAGTGTTACTCTACTTTTGTGATTTTCCTTTCTTTTTTTCTTTTTTGTAATGAAAAATGAGGTTTAGGACAGCGACTGGTCAGTCTTAAGAAAACATTGAGCTCTAGCCTCACCTCCAGGTCAAATATCCAGACTATCACAGTATATCAGAAACGCAACTGCTGAGTTGAGTTCAGTCTTTATATGTGACTGGGCCATAAGGGGATGAGGGGGGTATGAGGTGAAGGGAAGGGTCACCACCTGGTGTGACACTCCTCCGGCGAGCTCCTCCACGGTGGGACATACCTGTCCGTCCAGGTGTGTGGAGGTGGGCGGCATCTCTCGGCGTGCCTTCCCCAGCAGGTGCTGGCCAGGTTATTACCTGCCTCCTATAGATCCGACAGGCAAGACCCACTCAAAATCTGAGGAAATTGACCCCTTTCCATTTTTCTTCAAAGGGGCCTTCCATTTAGTACGTACGCACATTTTCAAAAATCTCAGACCCCCCCCCCCTGGGGAAAATACGCATAGGCTATGTACTAGAATGTACGCACATTTTCAAAAAATTCAGACCCCCCCCCCCCCTTGATGCATAATTATACAGGCCCCAAATCTTAACAGCTGAAAATTTGATTCTGGAGATATTGGAGTTTTAGGTATCCATGATGCTAAATACTAAATTAGATAGCAAACTATTCCTATGAGATAATAAAAGACAAAGCAAATTTAGCTATTTCTTGCTCATCAGATCTATAGATACCTTGCGCGCACCGCTCTGGGAGGACACCCCAGGGCATTCGTACCACAGGGAAATACTTTAGCAGGGAAAGGAAGTAGCATGGTCCCAGGAAGTGAGCGTAAATAAATCTCACCTTCTTATGAATTGGTATTTTTGTTGTTTGTGCAAATGAGCGTATGTTTGAATGTGGAAAAATGCTGGGGGCCGATTTTTTTATTATTGATGTTTCATCAATTCATGAAGATTTCTTTTCCCATTAAAACAGATGGCTTTGGGTGTTAGTTTTCTTAGGCTTTTTTTTAACCAGTGTCTGAATAAATCATATCCATTTTTTAAATGAGTATACCAGCATATCATTGTTTATAAACTGTCCTTGGGTGTTGGTTAAATCAGCCAACAATGTCTCAGCCTGTAAGTAAATAGACAAGTAGGGATTTTGAGTTTGATACATCTTCTCGTAGTAGTATGTATATTTCCTCACTTCCAAACTGCATATAGGGAGACTTTTTCCCTTTGATATATTGTATACACTCCAATGATCACAGGCAGTCTGATACCAATTCATATTCCCCCCTATCGACTAAACACCCTCAGTGTACAAATTGGTAAAGATATGATAGAATGAAGCGAATCAACCCCAGGGACCTTACAAAGAGGGATCCGGTAATCGTCGACACCCCATAAACAAAGAAACTAGCCTCTTATATGGCTATATATATGAGAAAGATTGGACTTTTGCGTATTAGGATCGCGATAGCCAGCTTTGAACATCGGCTTGGATAAGAGATCAGAGGCGAGTAAAGCGTGATTCATGTGTGGTCATTGTATTAGGCACGTCTATCTCCGACGACTATCGATTCTGTCTGTGCAGTTGGAAAACACTTAAGTTAGTATTCCACTAGACGATTTTGACTGATGTGAATTATATCGTTTCGAGATTTTAAAACGGTATATGGTTGGAATCCATGCATGGTATATACCAATTTAAAGAAACCTGTCTGATGGTATATAACATGTTCATAGTTAACCTCTATTCCTACTTGTGCTTTCCGAAATTAAGAGTAAAATCGGATAGTGGAATTCGGCCTATAAGGCTATCGGAGCTTAGAAGGTTTTCTATCCTAAAGAGAACAGGAAACTTTTGATCTACACATATATGTGTTATTGTATATTGATTCTCATTTAACTGCCATCTTACTTTGTGTCAAAGTTGAAAAAAATGCTCTGCCGGTAATGGTAAGATTAGGCCTACTTTCTTTGCAAGTAACACAGTTTTTATTGGTAACTTATAACACCTCGTAGACTTACATCAGAAATTTGTTCCCTTCAGACCTCCCCCCTCTACAGAGGTCATGTATATTATCTGTCTGGGCTGTAAACCTGGCGGTAACTGGGACCACCAAGTGGCCAGGTCATCAGGCCTCGTGTGGTGAATCCATCCACAGCCTCCTGGGTCCTTGATGTACTTCACGTAGACGGGGTGTGTATGTGTGTGTGTACATTGATCCGGCCCCACTTGGGGGATCCAGCCGGCCAGATCATCGTGTCAACTCTGACCTTGGGGCAGGAATCGCTCTGCTATAGACTTTGTGTAAGTGGTGTCATCTTGGATGAATATGTATTTTGAGTTGCAAGAAGGATTTAATCAGAACGGGCTGGACAACATATTGGTAATTAGTTGATCACGTTCTAAAAGTTTTTTTTTTATTATTCAAAAATCCAATCTTACATATCATAAGTTCTTCCTTGGATACATGATGATGAGATGAGATGAGTCAATGTAAATGTTTAAATTGTCATTTACACATGCAACAGCAATTTAACAGCACTATTAAATTTTGGTCTCTTTTAGTTGAATAGTTACAGGCAAACTATTCCACAATTCAACACCCCTATAATAGCAACTATTTTGCACTCACGATAATGTAGTAAATTCAGTTTTAAATTTGATCTTCTCACTTGACCTAGTCTTTATCATCATGTCTCCCCTATCCTCTTGCAAAAAATACTCATTACAATGTATTCCATACATAATCATAAGTAATTGTACATTTCTTCTTTGTAATAAGGGTTGAATGCTATATCTCTGATAAAGATCTGGTACTATATCACAATACGGCACGCCATAGTAAATAGTTTTCAAGCAATTATCTTGCAACCTATTTAACTTATTTACATCACATATAGGAGCACTATCCAAATCATATTAGATTTTCAAGTTTTTATGACAATTCAGTATTACTCTACCATGCAAAATCATTTTTTAACATGGGGTCGAAACAATCTGGTAACGTGACCATCTATGCATAGGATCTATAAACATTGTGCAGATGGCGTCACATTCCCTAAAAATGGACGCTAGAAATTGAGGATCAGTTGAGTGATTAGGAAATCACAATATTTAGAACGAAATTATTTGATTACATTTCTATTGTTAAATCATGAATATATTGTACATGTTAGTCTACCACCCATCTCTCATAATATTCAACATCTAAGTCTTTTGAACCAAAGTGGTCACAAACATATCTCCACTTGACCTTGTCTGCACATTGTCTATAGACGTGACATGCAGGAAACCACTAAAAAAACATGACTGTATGGTTTTTGCTGTATCATTATATTTTCAACAAACTTACAACGATTAAATGTCAGATGTTTAACATCCAGTCATTCAACACTATGTTCGTAATACTTCACTGTAATTGTAACACATGAAATCAAACCTAAAAGAAACTATTCCCAAGGCCTTAGCAAAGAAAAATATATCCGCTGTTTCTTGCTCACCAGGATGATCTCTAGTACATGTATATTATATGGTTAGTCTGAATCATAAACTAAAGAACTTGTACCAGTAAAAAGCTAATAAACTGCGAGGTGGAAGCTGTTTTGGGGGATTTTTACAATCAATTTTATTAGGTATACTTTATGCGAAAACATAGTTTACAGTAATGATATAGGTATTTACAGATAATTAATACAAAATTAATGATACAAATCCTGAAGAAATGTTGCACCACTGCATTGATAAGGTTTGGGCTGATTGCTTTACAGACACCTATTTCTTTTAATGGGCCGGGGGGGGGGCAATCTCAAAAAAAGAATAGTAATAAACAATGTTTCATGGTTTTGATATGTCAAATAACGTCTAGCCTGTGTACTACTATGTTTGGAATTGTCAGTATCTATTACTACAGATGATTCAATCTCCGAACATTTAGTCGTATGACTTCTGAAATATTAAATATGAGTGCTGTCCTTAGGGTAAAGATTTAAAACATGAAGATTGAAGTCACAATCCAAAACCATTGTAATGAGGCACTCAACATTCAGATATGTTGTAGGCGTGTCTAAAACACTCATAGGTTATGAAGTAAACACAACTTTTTAGATGTTCACATATCACAATTCTTGTCACAAAGTCTCCCCTAGGGGCCGGTAGAGAAAATAACCAATAACAGTTGACTCCCAGGCCAAAGTAAAGGCTGATCTGTATGCATTTGAGAGGGGAGTTTAAAAGAGTCAGTTGAGGCCTGGTCTTGCTGGAGAGTGTGGGATTTGTGTATGCATCTACTCCAGGTAGTGTGGAGTGGGCCCCCGCCAAGTTCAGCACTGATGGCACTGATTCGGCAACATCTTTCAAGAGAGGAGCCAGTGAAATTTCAATTCTGGTTATTTTACACTTTATATGGTAGATTTAATGCTAATAATAATCAGGAAAATACACATCTGTGTGTGACGACACACAAAATGGCAGTTATATTCAAATTTCAAATTTCTAAATTCCATAAAAATTAAATTGTTTCACTTTTTCTTTTATAAATAATTTAATTTTGTGATTTTAATCTCTTTTAGACTTGTAAAGAACATTTAACAAATCTCTTATTGCATTTATTACAGTATTAATTATCAGTTTTCAGCTGTTCTGCTTGTGACGTCACACAGACAAATGCCTTGTGCAAGGTGCATCAGCTGCACACAGGTACCAGTCTGTAGAATTTACAAAAACATTCATAAAAAAGAAATTAGTATAGGTACACACGTAAAAATTCGTATGACAACTTCCATGGAGTTAAGGATCATAGAAATATATCATTTTAGTCACTGGCCCCTCCCTTTAAGTGGCAGACCCCCTCATTCGTCCACATCTTTAAGTGGCAGACCCCCTCATTCGGCCACATCTTCAAGTGGCAGACCCACTGATTCGGCCACATCTTTAAGTGGCAGACCCCCTGATTCGGCCACATCTTTAAGTGGCAGACCCCCTGATTCGTTCACATCTTGAAGTGGTAGGCACCCTGATACGGCCACATCTTTAAGTGGCAGATAGGTTGACAGAGAGGATCCAGGCGAGCGAGTGGCCAGGGGCTTGAAATGTTTGATCACGGCGACACCGGAGGCTGGAGAGGGTTTGTGGTCTAGGGACGCGGTTTGGACCACAGCCCCCATGTATGTTTCTGTTGAGTGTAGTTGGAATGCGGTGTGGGATATGGGACCGGCATGGCTGGAGTTTTCTGGGCTGTATGGGACAAGATTGGGTAGATAGTATCCGGGAAAATATAGGCAAGACTTATGGGTACCGTCATGAACCTGCATTTATGGTATGCCATCCATTTGCAAAACCACCGCGTGAATGCATTCTTTGTTTGCGGATGGTGCTGCATTAACGCATTGCTCACCCTAAATATTAAATGGGTATAATAACTGCATACCTATTGTATGATTCAATGCGTACTAAATTATGTTTGCACATTATACCTATAGAGTTACATGTTACTTTTGGGTTGTGCCGTCAAATGTATAGGAGTAGATATAACCAATCTTCTCTTCATGTTCATTATGTAAAAACCTAGCTTTGCAATGTTTTAGAAACTACATAGCTTTTCGGAATCCTTTATCATCGAGGTTTATCTAAAATATCCATATATACTTGAAGATATATACCTGGCCAACTATGTACAGTTATACCACATAGAACACTTTGGGAGGTTTTGATATGATTATAGAGGGAGGAGGTGTGGATGTTCAATGACACTGTATAGTTATCGATCATTATTGCGGCTTTGGTATTAAGAACACAAACCCAATCTATGCATAGGGACTGCAGCAGGATGTTGAAGTGAGGGGAGAGGACACAGGAGGTCCCATATATTTCATACGAGTCTCCTACGACGGGGCGGTGACGCCAACGCACCTGCCCCATCGGCGATGTTGCAGGCGCCGCTGCCACCTATTACCTCTCAAAGCCAGTGACACGGCGGTCACTTTAAAACCAACTTCTGATCCCATGCCACTTCACCCTGCATGCATGTTGGCCCCAGTGGTCTCTACATGACCCCAAGGGATATATAACGCAATACGCCTTCCTCCAGTGGAGCGTCCTCTCCAGGGTTTAAATGGTACCTGTGGCTCCAGCATGGCAACACCTATGATGGTGCCTGGGGCCTGGGGTGCCTCCAGGGGGGCGGCCCTCCTCCAGGTGGGAAGCAGGTGAGTGTATTCATGAACTCCTTGGCTTTACACATACTACAACATACGCCTACTGACCTTATATGTGTACACACTGAACCAAGCATCCGAGTCTTAGTCACCATCCTGGGTTTTAGTTTTACTTCGTCTCTCCCCACGTATTACATGACCTTAAAAAAACGACTCCATGTTGAGTCTTTTAAAAACAGTGAAAGTAACTCAGAAACCTAGTGAAGTCAATTAAAGATGTCAAACGACCAAACTCTTAAAAACAAAAGAAAAAGAACCTATACAGGTTGAAATGGGAATTGTACTTCTACGGTTACGTTTGGTTAAAGGATGTAACTTTTGCCCAAGTATACAACCAGAACGACGTTTTAACATATTCTGACAGACGGTACTAGAAACAAGTTACTTCTTGTGGTGTCGCTGTCGGATATAATCATTGTTTAATGTCTCAAACGTAAACAGCTAAAGTTGCTCCAAGGGTTATATGTAGTTAGAATGAGAAGAACATACCCAGCGAGGACCTCCATCGTTTAATATCATTATACCGCAGTCATCAGAAACAGGGCTGACCGTTCGTCCATAAAGGCAAACTTTTCCCATCTTTTTTATTGAAAAATGAAACAGATCAAAAGTGCACCTGTGCTCTTTAAGACATTTGATCTGCTTTAAACCCTTTTTTTCTCGCATGTCATGTATCTTCAGTAGTGTCTATAGCTCAGCAGCAGGTCGCCTTTAGATGCAGCAAGTCGCCTTATGCAGTGGGTCGCCCCATGTAGCTAGTCGCCCCTGAGTGTTTTCCCCTTGGCCCATGTGGGGTCTACCCCCTGCCTGCAGACTTACAACTCGGTGGGTCACAAGCCCTAAGACCGTGTTCATATTTAGCGAATCTCTGGATGATCTCTTGTCTGCATGTGATCTGGCAATGGGTCTAATGAAAGTTTATAATGGGCAGTTTTCATATGTGAACAGGCATGTTTCATGCAAATTACTCCTCGAGTGGTCCAAAACTTACCAAAGGACATGGGTGTGTAGGATTCTATTTACCCTATTCACAGAAATATCCTAGATTCCCCTTCAAAATTATGAGAGCAGCGGACAACCCTACGGTCAGAGGTGTTTTGTCTTAGCAACACTTGGTAGTTTGCTAACCTTGGACAACATGAAAGGGCAGTTAATGAGATTAACACTAAGTGCCTTTTAAAATACCCCAATGACAAAAATAAAGTTTATATTGACAAGAAGCCCATATGTATACCATATGCTATCGTTCTGGTAATTCAAAGCATACCCAATGTTGGCAATTCTCCTCGTTGGGAAATCCTAAAGTGCTCCTTGTGTGAATTGGGTTTAGACTTTTATCAGGTGTTTGGTATGATCTCTACCCGAAGACGAGCCGCACTCTCCACCATGAAAAGGCCAGTCGTCATAGGACAACCCTGACGTGTGTCATCTGCACTTGTCACTTCTCTAGCATGACGCCCACCAACCGAAAGCCTTCAGACTTTTATCTCTATATATGCACATAAAGAGTGCGCAAAAACTGACGGAGTCAATTCTGTAGTCCACACACAAGGCCATGTTTTTCCTGTATACAAAGTGACAAATCGATGTTTTCTCTCGAGTCGCCCTGGCCGACCTTTTTCCAGACTGAAGTAGTAGTGAAAAGTACCGTGTCTTTTCTCCATACATGTCTGGCCGGCCGCTTCACGCAAAGCAAAGCAAAGCAAGGCAGGGCAGAGCGTCGGTGGTGGCGGCGTTTTGTATGAATATGTTATCCATGTTTTGATGTTTGACTTTGTATACATGGCTGTTTCATCCCTGTTTAGCCACATGAATATTATATCGGGCCGTCGGCGGCGGTGGTGGTTTAGGGGGAGAGATCGTCGAGGAGGCGGATATATTATGATGGGTGGGCGGTTTCACATTTATAGTTTTTCCTTTTTGAAATGGTCACACCTGTTTGCATCTTCGCCAGGTGGGCTTACCCAGCGAAGCGGGGATAGGAGATAGGCAAAACCCACCGGCAGTTCGAGGCTGTATACTATGGTCGTTCTTCACTGAAACGCCAAAACTATACGTGTAAACTAACATGCAGTAAAGTAAAGCTCCTCGAATGCCAACACTGCCCCTGAATAGCATAGTACAAATATATTCTATGCTCGGAAAACTAGTATCCAAACGACAGCTAACATCCTGAGCATTTATCCTCGTATAGTATCTCACTTTTGTATTTGATAAGAATTATGATTAGGGACGGAGATGTCTTTGAGTAATTTAGCATTTTAAATCCCGTAAATTTGAGGATAAAATAGTCATACACGCTGGGCAGGAAGCGGCAGGGTATAAATTAGATTGCTGGCGTATTTGTATAAACATAGATCACATCACTCATGCAAGACATGCCCGTCCAGCCTGCAGATATATAAACGTTTAAGACACTTAAATCCGAATTAACCTTTTAAACACAGAAAGCAGGAAATGCGCCACGCCATGTCAAATCCCCTTTTCCCCCAACCACACAGCCGCTTTAAGTTTAAGTACGAAAACAGAAGACTGAACCAAGACCAATCTGAGATTTTCTTTACCATCAGGGCAGGGGCCGTCAGGGTTAACCCCATGTCTCGGACATTTATTCACTGAGTTCAAGGCGGTAGTGCCAATTATACCTCCCCTGTCGGAGCTGACTGAAACAATAAACGTGGCATCGGCCACCCCATCGCCATCAGCCTGGCGCCACGCTGAGCTGTCATTTTCTTGGAAAGTTAAGGAAAAGTTAAACCAGAAGTTTAAAAACCAGGATCCGGTCGGTTCTGTGACGGCCGGCTTGTTTTGGTAAGCTCTGTACAGAGAGGTGACAACCTCGCCACCCCAGTGATCCCCAGTAAACAACACAGTGTGTGGGTTCGCACGGATTGCTTCACATGTCCTCCGAAACATGTTGACTTTGGTCTGGTCACTAATAGGATTTGCCTTTACGGAATAAGACAAGACCAAAAAAACCGGCGCCAATAGGGTAACCAGGTACATTTCAGTGAGGATTTCCTCAGGTGGATTTTCATTCCAATGATTTTATTCATAGATTCTTGGTAGTTGTCTTGGATTCGTCACAATTCGCTTTCGGAACGCCTTTGTGTGGTTAGAAGAAGATACTACTCCAGCCAAAGCCGTATTGTTGTTCAATAGCTGAAACGCGTAAAATCTGATGAAAACACCCTCACTCATTTTTTTTAAAAAAGTTCCCTGTACCGGTTCTGATTAACATAGCTTAGCATTTTGATTTTCTTAAGATCTTATAGCCAATAGTGCAATAATGTTATGTTATGATAATTTCTATTCGTTGAATTTATCATCAGAAGTCCGGGTTTCTTTTCGGTATAGTTTGTGTGAAGTTGCAGCTTTCCTTCAGGTCTAGGTGGACCCACCAATCACTACACATCATTTCTCGTGCCTCAACTCAACTTTTACCATGAATGCAGCGAGGCGGAACGCACCCAGGGTCTTGGCAGGGGAGGGGGGACTTTCATGATTCACCGGTTGGGATTTAAGGAGAGCAGGGGGTAGGGTATAATGATACCACACACTGCCCTATACTATACATTGTACTTGGCCATTATCGATGATGGCTGAACTCGGGAGTCTGCGAGTGTGTCACGACAACCCTTTATTAATGCTTCAGCACAGAACCTTATCGGGGCAAAGTCTTGTCGGACTCAGCAATGGGGATTGGTCCCAAGAACATCTGTTTCAATCCGCTCTCAACCCCCACGGTGGTTTGGAGGATACTTTATTGATTTCTCCAGTACCTGTGGACTGTCGCGAGTAGATGTACAGCAGAGGAGGAGTGGGTTGTATTGTGTCCAGGGAGTGTGGCCACTTGGTATTTTGTGGTTTGTGGCCAAGTAATTGAGGTCTGCGGTTGGTTGTTTCACCTCTGGCTTGGGACTGCAGACTTACAAGACAGGTGACAGGGGTCGATGCCTTGGCCTACCCATACTCCACCTTCAGTTGAGCATCAGTATCTACCTGCTTGGTGTCCATGCAACTTATACCGCATTGGGACGATAAACACCGTTTTCTTTTCATTTTAAAAAAAGGAGTCTGTATTACAAAGGTAAGGTCTTTTTATCATTTTCTTCACAAACTTAAATCTGTGGATTTCGAATTGTTAGTTTATTTTCGTAGGTGTCGCAGCAGTCACAGGTGGATGCCATTAATTCTCCACAGAGAGACTTTTTTTTGCAATCCTTGAAGGAAAGTACCTTTTTGTTTAACCCCGGTTTCTTTCATCATACATATTGATATCATTCGGTGATTTCTCCCCGGACCAAGTCGATAAAAATCCACCCACTGGGTGGGCGTCGGACTGACATTTCACCTCGTAGGCGGTTCAAGCCCACTTCGCTTTTATAGGCCGAAATAAATACGTCCCAAAACTGGAGGCACCACCACTCGGGATCTAGATCTGTATAGCCGATGCCTTCTTGAACTGAGGTCCCAGGGGTAAAAAGATACTGCAACATGCAGTTGTTTATATATGGTCGTTTCTGTGTTGTGTTCTACACGACCATCTGTTTGCTGCGGAGGCAGTCCGAGGAGACTTTAGCTAAAACACAAACAGATTTTTTCGCTGGCTCAATAGTGGCAGAACTGATCATAGCAAACAGGCCCGGAAGGTGGGTGATGGTAAAGCAGACTCTCGAAAGTAGTAGGATTAGCAAAGCCGTCACACGCATATAAACACGGCTGGGCATCCAGAAGGGTTCGAAAATGCAAATGTCAATTGTTTTTAGTTATTGGTTGTTAATCACTAGTTATAATTGGTAAACAATTAGACTTAGACCTAATCGACCATCAGACTTAAAGATAATTGACAATTTCTTGTTTTTTGGTGCATACTGATTATAGTCCCTGTATGTAGCATTAGCATATACTCCAAATCTTTAACGGGTTCATTATAATCACGTTAATTCTGTTCTTTCCAAGATCTATATCTGATTCTATATACATGCAGACACCGTCACACGGTCACACAGACACACGCACATATATTATAAACACCCTTACCGATAGCTGTTCAATCCCACGCACTTAATGTGGTGAAATTGCATGTTAGTTTCTTACATAACACCACTTGTTTTTAGCTTCCATGTTCCGTGTGCACCGTTCATTGACTCCCAAAATTCTCACACATAACCTCAATACTTTCCACTTTTTCCCGATTACATATGAATGTCTCATTTCTGACATGCCATATCCAACAGACCCATCTTTATTGGCGTGCTCCACTATTTTTATAAAGCCAAGGTGATTACACCAAATCAAGCATGGCGCGCCCCTACTCCTGTGGTCGTGGTCATAGCACCTTCCCATTCAGTCTGTAATCAAAATAGCGTGATAGTGGCTCCCCCTAGGAGCTGCCGCATTTGTGCGCATGCGCATCGGAGTCTGAGCACCGGAAGCGCCGTGCCCCAGCTACATAACGCCCTCTGTCGAAGTGAAGTGTGCTGCAAAATTTGGCCGAAAGGGCCATTTGGTCTTGGTGTGCTTTCACACGGGGGGACCTCAAAAACAAGCCTGAGGGGGTTATAATATCGGCGGGTGAACTTTAAAAAAAGGGGCCACATTCAGCTTGAAGAAGGCTGCATGATCGGCCAATGAAGGCATTGAAGTTGGGGAGTAAACTATATGAATTCTGTCAAAATGCCCCCAAGGGTGACTGTTATTTCCATGTGGGAATGTCCTCCAAAGAATCGCCAGAGCAATGATAAAAATATCACCAATGACCGAGGATGAAACTGCAATGAGCTCAGACCATGAGAGAACATACCAGAACAAGGCCCTCAGGCATACAGTGGGTTACCCTTTCAGCAAAATTTCGAATTGTTATTGACAGTTATGTCCTTGTAAGGCTGGGGCTTTGGGGCATTTTTGGTCACCACCCCAGTCGAGATACAAGATGGCTGTAGGTGGGTGTCGGGGGTGGCGTCGGACTGGGCAGAGATAGGACGGAAAGTGCCCACCTTATTGACTCAACTTCTGAGACGCGCACCTTGGCATAAGTGAAGGTCATAGGGTGCATTTTGAAAAGGTGCCCTACCTAAACTTCCCCGCTGTTGTCTATATTTCAAACGCAAACCTCAGCATTTTTTGGGGGGGATCTTATTCAATCTTACCCCATGGTTGTGGCTGCGCTTGAGCAGTCTCAGCTTATCCAAACTTTAGGAATTGGGGCACATTGGCTCTTGTTACCGAGGTGGTACTTTGCAATTCACAAGTTATTTCAAAGCGATAGGCCTATAATAGCCCCCACAAAAGTCAGGATCCCTATATCTTCTGTGTCAAGCTGAGAAAGGGAAATGCAATTTGCCTGTTGCTGTCCCTAGAGGAAACCCCAGTCCCACGTCAACTTGAATGCATGGTATTGTTTCTATCTTTTTTTAGACACGTGGCACTATAGGCCCCATGTCACATGTCAGATTTATAAAAATGGACATGTCGTGGTGTCGATTTTAGGGGTCTACTCCTGTAAAAAATCATTTCATCTTCATCATAATTATTTAAAGACTAGATTCAGTAAGACCTGTTTAGACATAATGTTTCAAGTTGGACCAAAATTCAATAGCCTAATGTATTTCAGTTGGCTCATTCGTTAATAAAAGAAGTGTCCAGGGAGCATGCGCGTCACCAGTCTCGACACGCCGTGTGTATTTGCCTTCCGGATCATCCTCCGTCGTCTTGGTTGCGCGCGCATACAGGATGCAGAGGAAGCGTTCCAGGTCACGTGACCTAAACACGGCTCTTGATTCGTCATCGTCTGGTTCCGGTATAAGCCTCCTCCAGAACATGTTATCTCCCGTCTGGGGGGACGCTGGTGGTCGCAACGACAAGAAAACCGACGATTTGGCCATTCGGGTCGCGTTTGAAAAGCCATGGAAAAACAGTAGAGCCTAAATCAGATCTATGTATTAGGCGAATCGTGCGCGCATTGCCAACATTCTTGCATCTCCTTACGGGGGTGTTTTTTCTTCCTGCCGCTCCGTCGTTTAGCGAGACAAGAGTCCTCGCACCTCGTGGAGTTTGCCCGAGGATTAGACACTGGAGGGACGTGGGGAATTTGTCGGCGGTGTTGTAGACATACTGAGAGGACGCCAGAGCCCGGGAGAATCCGTGCACCGCCACCCTCTGCTCCCCCATACCTTCACCCCTCTCCCCATCCAACCTTCCCACCCCGACCCAAGGGCTGGAGGGAGGTCACTCATTCTTTGAAATTAAATAGGGTTTTTGTTCACTTAAAAACCACAGCCAAGTAAAGGAGATATTGCTCAGCAGTAAATCACTGGTCGGCTAATCAAAAGGTTCCAAGACATTCCAATTTAATACTTGGCGTAATGAATGTAGCAAAACCAACAGAATCAGCATGTTAATGGAAATGTATTTTTATTGTAGACATTTGGGGTACAATGGTTTCATTTTTGTATCACAACGTTTCGGCGATTAGTTTGCCTTCACCAATTTAAAACTGGGATCATTCGTTATTTTTTATGACACATGTTTAATGCATCTTGTTCCTAGTGGGATTCACAAATAACCAAAGGCCATTGGTATCTGGAATACTTTCCTTTTAAACAAAAATAGATTACTATTTGCTTTCCTTGGAAAAGTGCAACCCTAGAATGCATGTAGCTGCAATATACCTAAGCAATAGCTGGCAGCATACTACCCCAGTACCCTGGGCAGGAATAGCTGCCTAGGTTGAAGATGGGATTCATGGTTAAAATATATGAGGAAAAAGTTAAATTAAACCGTTACATTATGCAATGGACAAATGTAATTAATAAAAAATGGCAAGTAGAGGGAAGTAATAATATCGTTGAAGATGCATTGGTACTTAGTGCAACCATCCATACTGGTTCACGAACAGTATTGTGTGGCTTTTTCTTCAATAATTAAATAACATATTTTACTGTAGCTTTTGTGTTCAATATGCATCGGGCTGTTATGCTCCCAACCCCGCTTGTAGATTACAAGTTGTGTCGTCTCTTCAATAGTTTAGGGCAATGTTTCACTCAATGATAAAACCATACACGAGTGTCCTCTGCTTTCTCACACCGTATGATATAATAATTTCCTTAATAATTTTTGTAAGATAACATTTAAAGTTCCAATAGCTGCTGATGAATAACAGTCATAAGTCACAAGAACATATCTTCTCAATGCAATTTCCGAAATAGCCCGTGAATCTTGTACCACCCATGTTAGCTGTCTTATGATGCATTCCTTATCGCGGCCATCTACCATTTTCCTGCTTAAGTACCCCCCCAACCTTCCCCAAGGGTCCGTCCTCCAGTATGGCCATGGTATTAGGTAAATGCGCCTTAGGTATTCCGTGTGCTGTCCCGCCTGTCTGTCTCTCCTGGACCACACATGTTTTGGGGGGAAAGTAACACCTCGGTGCAGTTAATATTGGTTCATCTGGGCACTAAAGAATGTTCAAAAACTCGAAACCTTGTTGGGTTAATGTAACCAGCGCAGACACACAATCCCGATTTAGATATCCAGGCACTTAGCTAAGTCTATTCAAGTTCGCAGATTTGATAATTGATGCATTATGTGTATTGTTCCTGGTAGTATTATGACTTTTTTCTTTGTTTTGTCTACATAATGATAGTTAGGATAACTTAATTTTAACCTTTACAAGATAACCCCATCATCATGCTCCGTGCACATTGTGTCAGTTTATATTTCACAATACCTTATTAGTATGTCATTTTGTAGGTGTCCACAGATTAAAGTATTCCATCAGTTTTCATTGTGATATCCAGTATGGTTAAAATAATTAATGGTATGAAAAATAGCAGGCAACAATTTTTCTTAAACTGTCATTTTCATTTAGCATCACAACCATGTTATTCACATATCATATAAACAATATGGTTTTATCGCTAAATTACACTGTCATATTGCTGCATACCCATCCAATACTTACAAGAATGTCAGTATGTGTAAGTCAGTCCCGCCGATCAAGAAAGAACGCGTGTAAAAGTAGTCTTTTTAAAAGGGAGAAAATTCCACTTTTGATTTTCTTTACCTTTTTTATGTCTAACTTTTGATCATGTATTGTGACTGAGTTTCTTCCCATGCCCTTCGCGCCCATTGTATATAGTTGAGGCATTCTGTTGGACGACGTCTCTATAATACAGGCGGCAGCCGGGGGTCCATTATGTAGTAGGTGGGTGGGAGGGAGCCGTGTCCCTGTTCCGGGCGGCTGGCTTTGATGTGTCCCGCTCATCATTTCACCTGCACGCAACAGGTGTCCGCAGACCACAGGTATGTGGCCACAACAGGCCAATTTGACGCCAAGGTCGCGTGAGCAAGGGGCGGACAAGGGGTTAGGAAGGGAGAGGGGTGTTGGGGGGGTGTATTGGAGTATCATGGGAGAAACCTCTATGAGAAGGATAGTGCTTGAAGGATAGTACAGCGGGAAATTGTGATGTCTATATAGGTGGGATATAAAGATATAGGTGGGATATACAGATTTTTCATGAACTTGTCCAGTGCACCCTCCCATAGACACATTGCTACTAACCATTTAAGCCTGGGACTATAGGAACCAATATCCCAATCGCTTGCTTCAGGTCTATCCTCAAGGAGGGCGCCAAGGCATATATAGTGATTGAGGGGAGATATAAGGTCAAAGAATTAGCAGGGAAATTATCAAATTCATTGCAAAAATAGTGAGGAACGCAACATTAACATACGTATGCACCAAAAGAAAGAAAGTCGAAACAACAAAAGAACATAGGTCAGAACCAATGACAGAAGGGCAGTCGGTCTTGACCCTATCTCCCTGAACAAGCGCTGATTTCACTCTCCCTGCCGCAACTAATCGCCGTCCTACACGCCCACGACCGATCAAGATGCTCATTTGGGGGGCGTCCTCCGTAGGTGCGTGACACCGACAGTCCTTCACCCCAACCATCCCCAATCCTTGTGTTAAGGCCCTCAGGGTACGACTCAGGGGGCCAGATGACGGCTTTAAGAGTGCGGAAGGACAGGGGAGGTCTAGGTGATGACAGCATGAGGACAGGTTGAGAGTGCGAGGTCATTCTCTGAGCACTGTGTTTAACAGGGTATTGGGATAGGTTGCTATCTGTACTATCTAGGTATCTGTGTGGCTGTGTCAGTGCAAAGGGTATATATGTACTGGGCGGCGTTGCGTCGTTGTGGCATTTTCTGAATATCACAGTTAGGTACTGCGTATATCGCAATGAGTTTTGGATAGTGAAAAGGACACCAATTTGTTACAGTCGAATAAGGGGGAAAAAAGCGTTGTTGATGAGCTAGCTGGTCCAGTTGGTTTTAATCACGGGATACATTTCATTATCCTACTCTTGGTCGATCTGACTTTTGTTACCCCAGTAGGTTCTGGAACCCTCGGTGTCTCTAACACGGATAAAGATCGAGTTATTGGTGTAAAGTGGGCAAAGAGACGTTGTATAATTGACTTTGCCCGACAGTTACAAAGTAGACTATTCCATTGCCTCACTAAGACATTGAAGGGTAACGTATTAACATAGCGTTTATGTGCGTTCATAAAGTATGCGGGGAAACCCTTGTCTAAGAGAGAATCCGTTCACCGCATGGGGCCGGGCCTCTTCACACTAAAGTCCTGCATGGGAACATTCTGAATCTGATCTGAGTGAAGGAATGTACACGTGAGAACATTGACGGGAAAGCATGGCTTTGGAAATCAATCTTACCCTTGGTAGATGGGTCACTATTAACATTAGAGATACGAACCACAGCATGGAGTTGCAAATGTGTTCCACTCAATCCGCGTTTTTCCTTAGTATGATATATGATTTCTTATTTGGAGTTAGATATAAAAGATTGTAATAATTAGTTATCATGATTATTTCGACTGAGTTTATCAGAGCTATTCAATCCAGAGAGGGACGCCCCCACAGTATCGACCAATACTTAATGTTTATCGCCCAGTTTAATTCGGAGCTAAGTGCACTTGTGCATTATTGTTATCTTATCGGACACTTTCGTTTTTAATTAGTAAATCAGATGCCTAAAATTGCCGGTAATTGTGGTAAGAGGTAACCCAGTGCTCTGTCAGTTTATGATGTTTTTGTTTTTGATTTGATAAAGAGATAACCTGGTTGGTATGGTTTTATAAATCATGGGACAAGAGTCGTTAGGTTCAGCCAACCCATTTTTCGCCGACGACCGGAGGTGCCTAGATCTATGAATAAAGTACTTGTTTTCCTTCCCTTGAATGTACTCTAACGATTTGACAATATCACTAGAGTTGAATAGTGCTCTACTGAAAGATGGTTTAACCTTTAACCAGTGCGTCTATTATGATTTCAAACTTCAAATACCTCTGATATTAAACTCATTGATGGCATACGTTTCTTTTGGAATGTAAATTACCCAACTGTATGATTTTATGAATCATGCAATTTTTTGACATTCATTGCAACTTATAACTGGTAAGTGACATATTTAGATAAGTCAATGGAAATGCCAGTACTGCCTAATAAAACAGTAGATAAACTTGCAATGGACATCTTGATCAATAGTATTTCTAAATTCACATTGCATTTTGGCGAATGCAAAGACCCCGAACTAGTTCAGCGATATGGAAAATCGATGTAGTATGTGTCGAGATGTATTTGCCCCCTCGACATGTTATGAAGAGCACGGGGCCTACCCCACCCAGCCACAAACAAATACCCCCGCCTCATGCCAGATCCCAGTATTTACAACCGTGTTCGATTCAAAAACACTCGGCTGCCCCTTGAACCGAATTTACCTGGGATGAGTAAGTTAATTTTAGCAGCAACATTGACTTCTGCATACATTATTTCTGTTTTCTGTGCAAACACTGCGGTCGCGACAGGTCAGTGATTCTCAGTGCATCAATATTTGTTTCTGCAGAATTTATTGGGTGTAAAACCACTTCTAACTGTGCTCGCGAACCGACGGTTCTGTTTAACTTTTCCGTATTAGAGACTTAAGTTGTGTGTCTGCTTGACTATCGGGGTTAGATCCAGGATCTCAAAAAGGGGTGGGGGGATGGAGTAACCGATTTTATAGCATACACAAACGAGCAACGCTTTTTATGAGTAATGTTATGTTCATTACTAAAATGTCGCTCATGAGTTTGCTCCCTCTATGATTAAGCTGTTAAGCATATGGAAATAAAATGTATGTCGTATGGAAGACATACAAAAGGGGTTGGAGTTCGCACACTTTTTCCCCCTTCCGATAAAACAATAATTTCAATCATGATATGATTAAAATGATTATTATACCAAGTATGTTGAAAACTTAGATATAGGACCAGACAAGCAATAACAGAATAAAAAAAAACACCCTTGGATCCGCCCCTGATCCTGCCCTTTGGAAAGGGCAGGTCGATGAGTGGGTTAGCGGGGTGGGATAGTGGGTGGGAGAGTGGGTGGGCGAGTGGGTGGGTGGGCGAGTGGGTTAACGGGTGAGTGAGTGAGTAGGTGGGATAGGTGCTAGTGGGTAGGAGGGGAGTTTGGATACCTGAGTGGGCGGGGTGCAGGTGGATGAATCCTATGTGTATCAAGGGAGGTTTCGCAATCTGCCTTCACCAGGGGCCGGGTCGTCCGAAAGGCGTGCCCCTCCCGACATGATGTCACATGGGGCACGTCGCGGGGGTCATACCAGAAAAACCTGTATCAAATAATATCTCAAAAATTATATCACATAATAATTATCTCAAAAGTTATATCACATAATATCTCAATAATTATATCACATGATATCTCAAAAATTATATCACATTATATCTCAAAAATTATACCACATAACACCTCAAATATAAGATAAATGTAGTATAGTTCTATCTGACCATACCTATACATTCTTATGTACCTAAGCCATACAGCAAAAGAGGGTAATTGAGTTAAAAATATACTGGTCCTTAATTATCAACACCCCTGAGGAAAATATGGTACGAATCTAGTGGACTGTTACTTGATATGAGGCTTCGGCGACGACCGTTTGAGCAAATTGTATGGATGATTGTACTTGCATGCAATGAAAACTATTACTTTGTACTGATATTTAGCCGGCACAAACAACGTTTTAGAAGAGTATTATAGTTTGAATATCAATATGATATTATAACTGACAGCAATGAAAACGGTATACAGAAAATGTATGGCAATTTGGCAAAGGGCATTAAAGCTGAATGAATGTGCCCCCTTGCCTCTTTGCCTTCTTGCCCTCCACCATCTACCTACAAGACCTACCGTCTGCTGGCTGGGGTCACGTACACCTATACACCCTTACCCAGGTGAGGGTGGGCACTGGAGACCAGATCCAGACGGCCCACACCCCTTCCCATGTTCTTCACCTGCCACCAGCCCCCATAGTCTACCCCCATACCCACCTACTTACAGAGATCCAGCATGGAGGTAATGCAAAACTGATCCGGGGGCTATTTGTCCCCAACTCTGTGTGTGTGTGTGTGTGTGTGTGTGTGTGCGTGTGCGTGTGCGTGTGCGTGTGCGTGTGCGTGTGCGTGTGCGTGTGTCGAAATGGACGTGGGTTTTTTCATCTCCAGTGAGTGAAATGATCATGAGTGAGAATAATTATTTCACTGAAAATGAGTGCAAATCTTGCCACTTCACTTTATATGGATTAGGAATCTAGATGTTTAATATAAATGATGACATAGAAACTTGATGGGACTGAACTAATTCTGTTTGAAATACCGGTGTAATAGAGGGAAATATGGACATATGAAGTTTCTCGAGCATCCCTTCCTTGCGGGTATGTTTTACAGCAATATTTGCTATTCAAAGTTGGTGTTTTTCAAACCCCTAACACATGCATCCAGTCATTGAAATTGCATATTGCACCAGGCAACATCAATGGATTTTACAGTTTTCGTCAAGCATTTAAAAAGGTAAACGACAGCATAATAGATGTGTAGAATCATTGTTTGGCAAATGAAGTCTGGACACTAGGGGTCTTTTACGTCGACGAACCTAGAATTAGTCCAATTATGATAGTTTACTACTTTTTCAATTCCGAACCTGAAACACAGACTAGGTGCCTGGACGAAAGGTTTCATGTAGCAGCATGTTCTACATATTTTACAGTATACATGGCATGAAGCCAGCATGTATGGAATGTATACATACTTGTCGCCTGATTGAAAATCAACCAATCAGAAAGAGACAAGGTGTCTTTATTATTAATGAATAGAGCACGTTGTTCAACAATAGTTTCAACATCGCGGGGATTTACCTTGTGATATAATGAATAAGGAATGGTGTGTTTTAAAGTATATATTCTATTTTTAATTTCTACACTGTTAAAACAAGTGTTTAGAACCTAAACACTTTCCTAAACACTTCGCTGCATCCAGTTTTGGAACACTTTATTTCCCTAAACATGTTTAAATTATTGGTGTTTAGGGTTAAGTGTTTAGAAACGTGTGATGTTTAGGTGTTTACCTTGAAGTGTTTAGATCTTCAATGTGTTTGTAGTCTAAATGCTTAGGATTTAATTGATGTTTAGCAAATATTTTTTACCTCCAAAGTATTTAGAAAATATGGCATTTAAGTCAATAAAACCAATTTCTTTGGTAATTTTCACTGATATTTTTCTGGAATGTTATGTACCTACTATTTGATCAACAAGGAGGTAAAATTCAAGGCTAGAGTTAAACCTCTTTCAATATCATGGATTGAGAAATGCAGAGTTGACTTCTGAACTGAGGTAGGGCTTGGCTACCTCTAGTGGGTCCCAGAACCTTTAGACCCAGACCCTAGTCCCTATGTCTGTCCGCATATGGAAAAGGTGTCTAAACAAAGTACATCTCAAAGCCTAAAACAAGATAATGTTCATTAAACTCAAAATACTTCTAATGTATAACATATACATTTCTTAAACACTCTACAGTACCTAGCAAATTCCCTCTTTTTTTATAATGAATTTATATCAACATTTAAAAGAAATCTCTAAGAACTACAGAGCATTGGCATACAGTGTCACCTGGTGGAGACTAGTTAAACTAAACACATGGTAAATCCAATACATGTTTAGAAGTAGAAAGTGTTTAGGTTTTAAACACCTGGAATTTCATGTGTTTAGATTCTAAGCATATCTAATCCAACACATGTTTAGAAGTAGAAAGTGTTTTGGTTTCTAACACCTGCAATTTCACGTGTTTATATTCTAAACATATCTCATCCATACATGCTTAGGAATTACAAGTGTTTAGCTTTTAAATGCATGAGACTTCTTGTGTTTAGATTCTAAACATGTTTAGCCCCTTAACATGTTTAAATTCTAAACGTCATTTTTACAGTGTATACTTTCTCTTTGAATGAAAGTGTGTTCTTTGGATGTATTATCATTCATAATATAAATACTAGTGACTGTCTACAAAATAGTGCAATAATTCCATGTTTTTGATTTTTGATATATGTTTGCTAGAACAATTTCCCTTCCAATTTTCCGTCTCATATTCATGTATATATATGAATTCCCATTAAATCATAGCACAGACAATCTATTTACCCTTCTGCCCAAAAGTCAACCTGCCCCCCTGTGGCTGCATACTACAATCACCCAAGCAGTCAGTAGGCAGACAGACATAGACATGTAGCCCTTCTTAAAGGCACCCTGTACGTCTCCACCTTTGAAAAATCAATTGATGGATGTCTATTCACCGTTATTGTAGGGCCAGTCTATAGGCTTGTCAGCGCACTTCTGCTTGCTGTTTTGAAGGTAACGGGAGTATACTCTCAAACCATACCGATATCATCTGAAAGGGCGTCTTAAGTGTACCCCATTGGTGTATAGGACTCTTGTGGTGGTCTATGGGGAAGTCTCGATCCTGGGGAGGGGGGGGGGGGCACTTGGGCTTTCAAAGGTAGCCACTGCCAAACGGACCGGCACAGTGGGGGCTGTGAAAGTCAAAACTGATGGGCGGTTAATCACTTTTAAGGCAAAAAAGGGAGGCGGTCAACTACTTCAACAGAACAATGTAGGGGCAATAGCTTGAAACTTAGCCCTTTTGCTACTTTATTTCTCCCAAAAATAACTAAAGCAATGTTATCAGAAGTTTTCCTTAGTAGTTTTGCTGATTCTGTATATTTTCTGGTATTGAAATGCCCTGATTTATGTGGGCGGTGATCAACATCACCCAAAAATAGGGGGTGGTAAACTAAAATTCAGGGGCGGTCAGTCACAAAAAGCAGGGGCGGTAGTTTGGCAGTGAGCAGTAACCTTCAAAGGGTCAGTGCCCTCCCCCCTCCCGGGGTCTCGATCTTTGACCGCCTTTATTATTCATTACTAGTCAGCGACACCATTGACCAGTTCTTCCGGGTCACGTGGGCTGTGTCACGTGGTTTTGGCCATGTGGTATGTCGTAAAATGCACTCAGGTTTTTTTTTCATGGAGGTGCGCAACAATTTCATGGATAGTTGCTGCCAGTGCGATACCGAAAAGTGTTTTTTATGCCCAAAAGATCCATCTTGTCCTTTATCGGTTCCTCACCAAGTTACAGCCTCGGTACAGCCTACAATGTGAAGACATCATCAAACCAAGTTTATAAGGTTTTTTATGCACCTGATCAGCTCGGATTAATTCTTCAAAAGATGATAGTTATGATAGGCCTATGGATGGTGATGATAGTCTTTGATTCCTACAATGTTAACTTTATCTATTCGCGCATACAATTCTATTCTTAAGGAAAGGAAAGACAGAAGGCATCTAAGTGAGTTTACTTTATCCAAAAAGAAAAAAAGGAATACTGTGATGTCATGGTTCGTCACTGAGTCACCTAGCATGACAATGTTTATCAGATCGGCATTTTCCATATAGGCCTAGATACATAAACATAGTGTCCAAACCTTTATCCCGAAATTACTTTCTGACGCATGCCTTGCTTGAATAAATAATCCGACTACATGCTGTGTCTTAGATTTCTCCCGCCCACACTCCCAACAATGTAACAACCTTTTACCACAAGGAAGTACAAGCATGGTTTCCCTAATTCTTAACACCTGTGTACACCAGCATATATACAACGGACCCGTAGTCGAGTCAACTCTCAGATATTTTCCTGGCGGTCGCCTTAACGGTCGCATTCCTCATAGAGTAATGCAGGTGTCATTGTGCACATGGCATGAAGCTGTAGCCTTTGTTTCTTTTGGACCCACATATCTTTCATTAATACCTTCTTACCTTTCTAATGTACCTTCTTACATTTTCGACAAAGTTGTTTGAATTTAATAAAATTGTACTTATTTGAATTGATTAAAATAATTCTTACAAAGAAAAAGATGTTTTATGTAGATAGCAAAGATGCAAATGCAGACATTCGTCTGTTTCCAACTTCTTTTAACAATATTTTAAACACAAAATACTATTTGGTGCAGTCAGCTTGTCTTAGGTCTATAGCTATTGAAATACTTTAGCCTATAAAGATCACGGCAGATTTGTTGTTGTTGTTAGTGATCTTATAACAATTTGTTTCGGATATATCCGATTTTTATACCTTATGCATTTACACTAAGCAATACCTAAGCAGGGAGGAACTATATCACAAGTATCAAGGGTATTTTTCTGAAGGTGAAAAGAGACAGAATGCATCGCAATGAGCAAATCACAACTAAAACGAAAAGGAGCAACCCTGACGCCATTCCCAGTTTATGAGGCTGTTGGAATTTGGTGGGGTGATCTACTTGGCCTGTTGGCCAATATACGCGACCACCAGCGGTGTGCCACGCCGGGACCGCCATCCCTCCGCGGTGGAAAATATAGTCCGCTCGTGCGCTGCCAGTAATCAATTAGCAAATAGTTGTTGTCAAGGTAACTGTGTTTAGATTGAGGCGTTGGCCGCCAGGTAATAACCCCCGGCCAGGTTTTGTATATTGTTAGCGCCGGGGGTTCGCCGTAAACCCGCCGGGTTATCCACCGCTGACAGCGCCCTGCCCCAACGTTAATGTGATGGCAACGCGGGGCGCACGCCCTTCTCGTAAATCGTTCCCGCCCACCTAAAAACCAGTCATAATAATGTATCCGTCAACGGGAAATATGCAGGGCTTTAATAGAGGGCAAATGTGTTCCCATCCCCACCCCCCGACCCACAGTGACCCACTGGGGTATTATTGTATACATACAAGATATAGGTGATATGCTATGCAAAGTGATGGGGGTGTATTGCGTATTTAACGGGTGGCACATGGACCTGTCTGTTTACATTGAACGCACGTGTGTTCAAATGCCTTATTTCATCTACTACTTACAACCCGGCGCTGCGCTGGCATTCAATGCGTGAAGTCAAAGAATGTCCCCGGTCAGTCATCCCCCTATGGTTCAGTCCACCCCTTTAACGAACAACCACCTCCCATAGAGCCTCCCCATACCTCCTACGTTAAGGATTACTGCGGATTTTCCCCCAGCGGGAACCACATTTGGTTTTGCAGAGGATTTATTTTCTTTTACAGTAATCGGAGAATCTGGCAAGGGTAAAATTCTACCACCAGCAACGTCAGCCC
The DNA here is from genome assembly GCA_936440205.1 of Lepidonotus clava. Taxonomy (NCBI): domain Eukaryota; kingdom Metazoa; phylum Annelida; class Polychaeta; order Phyllodocida; family Polynoidae; genus Lepidonotus; species Lepidonotus clava. The sequence continues at coordinate 33,032,459 of OW387145.1, read as the reverse complement.
TTTTCGCCCTCACCTCTCTTTTAGTGTCTGCCCCAGGACAAATAAGTCTTAACCACATGACCTGCCACCCCCAGCCGCAAAGACAAACCCCTTTGGTAAATTGTTATATAATACCCCACCCATGTTGAACTTCTGCCGCCCGTACCGAAGGCGTATACGGTACCGATTTTTGTCACGCGGGGGCGGTAGTGTTCAACACACTTTCCTCGCCCTACTCAAATAGAAACACGCAATAATCCAGAGAAGGGGGAACCACCCCTGATAGTCATATCGCCCCAGTTTGATCTGTTCTTGATACATTTACTCAAGTAACAGCCATAGAAAAAAGTCCCAAGCTGGTCAAAAACCAACCACTTAAAGGGTGGATGTTACAGCATGAGTGAGCCGTGTAACTGAAGACATTCGTCACCAAGGCTGTGTGGGAGGGACACCGTTTTAGCTCGATTGGCATTGAAGATTACATAGAAAAGCTGAGCCAGCCTCTTGTTCATGTATATAGATTTACTTTCTGAGAAACACATCGATGCTGGTAGTCTTGACGCTAACAACGCATAACATGATTAAAAACGACGTTTGTGTTTGTATGAAGATGGGATGAGTAATTATGTAGAGGAAAATTAGGTTACATTAAGTGAATCGCAATTATTGACACGTATGATTAGGCTCTACACAATGTAAACAGAGACATACTTACTATAGGCGTGTAACCTTATTTTCTGGTATTCGTCATTCCATGTGCATCCTCGAAAGAAAATGTACTTTCCATATATTATAAATTGTATTACTGTCTCACTAACTCACAGTTAATCACTTTCATGTCAACAGTTTTACAATTCTGTATGATATTCAAAAGGGGAATATGTGCAAGTATCTCACATTAGTATTCAGTATATATCTCATTAAGTATGTACAAGACAGAATTAGAAACACATCTATATTTAGAAGTCTATCAATCATTTTTATATCTAACTCAACCTCATCAATTGTTAAATAGAAATTGCTGTTGCTGAAGAGGAGTATGTTTATGGAATGATTTTAGATGACAAGGTTGCATTTTAAAAGCTACCTACTTTGAACATGTCGAAACAATAACTTTCATCCTCATTGTATTCTATGAATATCATCTCGTATGCCAACTAGATACCAAGGAAGAACTTGTGCAATAAAGATATGACATTGGTGAAATAGAAACATAAACTAGAGAGCGCAATAGCAGGTCCCCTACTACCGAGCAACACCCGTATTTATATGTATAAGTATGAATGGCCACTCCTAAATTACTCTAAGTAGGGGCATACCCGCCTTCCAACCTAACCAATACGGATCATACGAATCATAACCTTTGTTGTATTTTTTTCCTTTCTAAATCGCGCTCTTTCTCCGTCTTTATAATCAGCCGTTCAATCATGCACAAATCTCTGAATGACACTCATCTATTGCAGCTCTTATACTCTGACCTTTTCCCTTTTACATTACATATTCATGGGTGCATGTTTCTCTTTCGAACCATGCACAATAGTTGGCACAGCTATAATGACGCAGAAACTCAGTGCGTATACCCAATTACTACTATACTATATGTATACATACAAAAGTTTACCAAATGTATTTATAAGTGCATAAACTCGAACCTTAAGCTAACCCTGTTCCTATCAATGTTAGATCCAGTATATCTTAACTTTTTCTCATCATGTCGGAGAAATTCCAAAATTCAAAAGTTTTTTTGTTTTGGTTAAAACGCATTAGACTTTGTTTAACTGTTTAAGAGGTGTCGAACTACATGTTTTAAGTACCTTACGTCCAACTTTATTTTATTCCATTTTATACCCGATCCGCGCATGTTAATTCTTATGGAATCATGGACCACCTCCATATATGAGCTACTTGTTAATAATAAAATAACTCATCCATCTGCTCATGAAAACTCCGTACCTTATTCCCATCTCACAGCCTTATACTTTTTCGTTTCTTTATACATCCAATCAAATGACGGCAGAATAAAAAAAAAACTTAGTCTTCTCCCTAATAGTATCCTAAACCCCCAAGATTGAAGAACCAACCACCGTATACACCTTACCTCTACCCATCCCCAGGCCCTTACCAGGAGGCTTGGCAATGCCGGTGTGGTGATTGACTAAAGCACGTGGCGGCCCCGGCCCGGCCCGCCGCTATATAAACCACCCTCCACATCCATGGAAAGCCTCATTTCCACGTTTTCCGTCACCGCCAAGGGCAGTCGCTCGCACACGGAGCCCTATCACTCACAATACTAGAAGCGTACCAACCAGGCTTAACTTACGTACTTACTTATACCAGCCTTCCTCCAGGAGGCCAGTAGCGGCCACCACCACCACTGCGCCCAGGAGGAGGAGGAGGAGGAGGAGCCAGCCCTATGTGCACCCACCCCCATGGACCGACTCCAGCTTTTAATTGGATCACTTGGACGCTGAGTGCAAGCTAGACTCTGACATGTGTTATCGGCTTTTTATATCTGTGATAAAAATCTGTGCGATTGCCAACAGGCCTATCCCTGGAGCAGTAGTAGTACCCGGCCGCTGCGGCAGTAGCAGCTGAGGACCCTGTCTCAAAACAGTCAATGTCTCTACTATAAATCCGACAGCAGGGACAGAGAACGGACAGAGATTCTGACCTGAGTTCAAGAGGTGCTCACTCCGAACCGTGAGCTGCTCAAGTTGACTTCCATGCAACGTCATTCTTCGGAGATTTACCTAGAATACGGTCCCGGCATCCCTCATAGATCTCGCCAGGTAAGCAATAGGTGTGTTGTTTTCAGTCTAGATCCTCACCCACGCTTGCTGATCTAGTGAGTTGCTCCAGTGTATAAGTACATGTGTGCCTGGGGATTACCTAGGTGCACTCACATCATTTGACCCAGTCAGAAGGCTACTTACATCTTAACTCAGGCATAAGAACCCCATAGGCATATAGACGAGTAGTTATAATGCTTGATGCTAAACCTAGAGGCAAACACTCTTAGAGCGCGAAGACTTCTCCAAGGCAAGACGCAAAGAGGGGACGGTTTGTTGGCAAAGTGCCAGAGGCCAGTCGTAAGCGACCTCCACTCCTGGGCGTGCAGTACATGTATGTATACACACAGAGAGCAGAGTCTGTCTAAGCCAGCAGCTTGATTGGATGGGCAAGCTGGTATCTTAGAAACCACAACCCTCATGGGCCACTCCTCCAGGGCCGGCCACCCCCAGACATTGCTGACATCCCTGGACCTCCAGGGTCAGTGCCACCCCTGAGGTCAGTTCGCCCTTGACCCGTGTTTACCCCAACCCATTTAGTGTAAAATTACACTTCCACTGAGTGTGAAAATAGCAACCTCCTGACGTGATCCACTATTCCTCGTGATATAGTGCTTGCTTTATTTCATAACATCAATGTGTGACCACCAAAAACATCACGTGCCTCCAGATGTTCACAAGCAAAAACAAGATAACCTTGATGCCTAGATCATATGGGAGAGTAGCCTGTTTATGTCTACAAGAGATAAAAATAATTCGAATATATATCTCTATAATGTCAAAAAGTTGAAGCTCTCGGACTTATAGCATTGAGTATAGAGAAAAGGATCTACTTCTCAAGATCATAGTCAACCTAACACACTTTTCTCAAGCACTTTTTCGCGTAAAAGATACCTTGTTAGGTTAGCAAAAACGTGAGACGATGCTCTACATCAATTTGCGGAGACATGCGCTATTGCATCATCCATGGCTCTCCCAAGAACCAATACAGAGTGAGTCGGTTTCAGGGAAACCTATCTGAGTGGGAGGTTTAAGATAAGGCAGTCTGCCATCAAGTATGTATATAGATATGTGTGGGAGTTTGAGGTGTGGGGAGTAGCTCAGTCTGGGCCTGGATCTCTGTTGTGTCTGGGCCGATTTTACTGCTGGTGAGCAGTTGGTGAGCGGTTGGCTATCAGCTCATGCCCTGACCCCCCACGGCGACCTGTAGTAGTCACAAGCAGCTGCACCTGTCTGAGCAGATGCTGAGGAGCTGCTCCGAGTTGCTCGGACCTGTTTGTGTTCATGTATACCTCATATGCGCCATAAACAGGGGTGCACTTACTTATAACTGTGCCAAACTCATCTTTCAATACGTAAATCACATGGTATGACATATTTGATTAAATCCAACAATTTTCTTTTGAACTTAGTTTGGGCAGATTCAACAGGTTGTACTACAGTATGGATTTTATTGTTTTCTCTATCTCAGTGGCGGATCCAGGTTTTTGAAAATGGGGGTGCTATTGGAAATTTCCTGCCCTTAATTACCTTTAGGGCGAGTTTTACATTAAAAAAATGTAAAATTGACCAAACAAAGGTGGGGGGCGCCCCCTCTAAATCCGCCACTGTATCTATATAGCTTTAGTCCAAAAAGGCAAGAAATATCATTCGGTAGCTGGAATATTCCCAGACCACAGTCCTTTGCTTGTGGCCATGCCGAATTCAGTACAATGTATATAGATAATATGATATTCCATGAACTGATTATGATACCACATACCCTGCCGCGTCACCTAATCCTTCCTCACCACTCCCCGGAACAACCGGGTTACCCCCTACTTTACACTTACACTTTCCCATCCTCCAGTTACAACATACACCAGGCGTAGCTGTCATTCCAATGCATTGTCACCGCGATGACAGATCATGTTTTTTTATGCAATTATTATCATTATTTCCCCGTGATCTTGGGCCAGATGCTGAAGGTTGGTGGTGTCACAGATATGGGCACGAGCCTGTGGCTGCTGGGGTCGGGGCCTGCCGCTGGCGACTGTTGATATTCTTGTGGCGAGTGATTCATTCTGGGGGATTCCGCCGCGTCTCACTAGGCGGCGTTAATATACCTCTGCTTTATACCACATGGACTTAGTGGGCCCACTGACTTTCAATATAGTCAGGTGTCAGATCCGGGCCTGTGGAGCACTAACAATGCCACCCTGAAAAGATTTTTAAAACCAAAGCAGAAATACTTAGGTCAGGGCATGGCTAATGCAGTATTATATTGAAAGGATTTAATACTAAAACACATATTCAAATACTATATATTTACGAATGTTATGAGACTGTCGATGCGAATACTATTACTTCATTTCAGCACAAAGAGTAATAGTAATATTTCATTCAAGCACAGATAGTTTGCACACCAAGGGAAATGTTTTGCCAAATGTATACATCTTTAAATCAACATATTTATATTAATGTAAAAGCATGTAACCTGGCCGTCTTTTGACTTTTCTATTTAGAAAAAGATATAAACAGCACATTGTTTTTCAAAAAGATATTCTTATCTAGAGCTTGTTGTATCATGTACATCTCTGACTTGAGTATCTATCCCTTATATAAGCAAAATTGCAGGCTCAGTAGTTATTCTTTATGGTGGGCCCTGGAGCCACCTACACCACTTGACTGGTTCCATACTGGAGGCATTGTTTTGTCTGGCCTCCATGGTGGTAGGACGGGAGATATCCCCAAAAATGTTCCCATGGAGAATGTAGTCATGTAGAACCTGCATGCTGGTGGCTAGGGAGGGCTAAGTAGTGACATGTGGGTTTATAAACATGCTCAGGGTCTCTAAATACCCCCACTGCCTGTCAGCATTCTGCAGCCCACAGCCTTGGCATACCAGACCAGTGCATTTGTCTTCCAGGGACATGACAGGACAAGATCGATTCATTTTATATCCATTTTGAAGCAATACAATGGGGGATTTTTGTCAAATAGATGCTACACTGTCTTAACCTGCATGCTAAAAGATATGTAGAATCAGTCAAGTCAGCCTTTCATCTAGCCATACCTAAAACTAATGATGTTTTCTGAAGTACTCATGCAGGGCAATATCCTCTATGCATTAAGACATAATTGAATATACATGCCCCTCACAATCAGAGTGACTAACAAATTAATGTTCAATTAATGTTCTGGAACCCGTGAACGTATTGTCCCAAATATAAGACAAGAAGAAGACAAGACCCAGAATTAACGTAAAAAAGTAGGGACATAAATACTAACTGCATCTGTAATCCTGTTGTAACAACACACTATTATAGTATAAGCAAAACAATTTAAGGACAGTGTCTGGACCCTTCCCTCCTCCTTTCTGCTTCTTTCCGCAGCTCCCCCTCTCCCACCCTCCTAGGATTATCCGACGCTGTGAGAAACACACTGAGAGAATGAATCAACATAATAGACAGTTAGCATTGAGCTAGTTATCTAGATGGCAAAACTGTTGCGAAATAAGATTGAATTTGGTTGTTCTTATGAACCTGTCTAGACGGTTTGCGGTGTTAAACGTCTGTTATACGGCGATGGGAAAGCGCTCGGCTACTCAGCCTCTAGCCCAGTCCATCAGCTAGTTCAGTGAGTTTTTCGCACATTTGTCACTCTTTTAATAAAGTACTACCAGACATAAATATGGTCGCGCTAGTCGAAACAAATGCGACAGATGTAAGTTTGTCAAATATTAGAAAAGACAGGTCGAGCACCCATATCGACAGATTTTATGCCAAAAGAAAATATTGCTCCCTTTCCATTACTAGGTTAGAAAAGTATACCCTGCCCCCAGAAGGTTTGGTATAAGAAGCCACAAACACAGGCCCTTATAAAACAATTTATTTAATGTTGTCCGATATGGAGAGCACAAATTTGACAATTGCCTCATGCTTCCTTTCTGAGGGAGATTGGGAATTTATTAAGACTTTTTAGTCCACTTACTGACATATCTCTCGTAAAACAAAGTCTGCAAATGATTACAAGTAAATTCATTAAAATCTAGCAAAACGTTCAAATCCGTTATGTGTGTACATGAAGTTAAACTATGATTAAAACAATAGCCTACTGTTCTTGATTCAAGACAGGCCGTCCTACGTTCTCTGAAGGCGAACATTTATTTCCATAAGCCCTTCCTCCTTTCTCCAAATAGCTTGGTATTGAGGATTATGAAGAAATATGCAAGAAGATTGATTCTTATGTCGAAACCTACCATTTTATCTCCTCCGCATGTATGTCCCTTCTATCCCTAGGCCCGCTGTCTTTCTTTTTCCGCGTAGTTGTAAAATACAAACATGCAGGCAGGAAGATAGGGGAAATAATACGATGGCTTGTCGATTTTCCCCTTACTACTTTGTTTTTAAGTCATAATCTTTTAACATTCCTATATATTCCTATATATATGTATAACCTAATCCCATTTATGCCGTTTTCATTTGTCTTTGGATAAGGATAGCAAATTACAAGAACCCCTTGCGGTGGGCATAGTTTTCTTTGTTATAAAAGTTCTTTTTTGTTAATGTTTAAGGATATATCAAGTATTGTGATATTTAAGTCTGTCAGTTTGCTCTGAGCTCATCGGGAGAAAAGACACCGGGGGGAGGTAAACAAACAGTGAACTTTTTACCGGCATAAGACAAGAAAACGAGGGCATGGCTCGGCCCTCCTACCAAAACCACACCACATCAAAAAAGTCTTTTGAGGTTACAAATGCTACACTGTAAACAATTCCAATGGTTTGTTTAGCATCTCACATTAACGGTCATCGATGTATGTGACAAAAGGGCCAGGGCAGTGTGAGAATTGGAATGTTAAGACTCCAGCTCCTAGATTGAAAAAAATAGTAAAGAAATGGCTAACTAAACACTTTGGAGGTACATAAGAAGTCGCAACGTGAGCTGCTAACAATGATGTTAGATGGAAAAAAGGAGACAAGAAGATATAGGATGAGCGTGTCACACCATATCGGGGATGGGGGAAGAAAGAGGGGGGAGATCTGAGGCCAAGCCCCTTTAGGTAGGCGGGGGGTACTCGCGACGAATAGAATCCAAAGCAAATCCCAAACAGATTTTTTCTCAAAAGTAGCCTCTATGAAACATTTAAGCGCCCTAACATACATGTAGAGGGATTTAAGAGAAATGTATTGTGATGGTCTATGTTGCTCTGCCACATCAAGCTAAGTGTCAGTTACAATGAAAAGTTCCTAACACTTACGCTTATCATTCATTTTACCTCAGGGTGTGAATTGAATAGATTAACTCCAGGAAGATCACATTGTTTCACTCCGTACATCAAGAGAGATTTGCTAAACCTTTTATTAGCTTGTTCTACTTTATTTTGAATTGCCGATATCATTGATTGTTTGAACGAAGACGTATAAAAATCAATGTAATATAAAGACATATAACAGATAAAGTAATTAATCATAATATTTTGAAACTCTATTAATTCTAAGATAGTGTCAATACTTTTCTTGTGATGTAATGCGAACTTTTTACATCATACCATACACACACAAAATTAATGTGAGTCAAAATTTGGGGAGGAGGCGCTAATGTAATTAAAAAAAAGATAAATAAATAATGAAAATAAAGATCCAGGGCTTTATAACATTTGTACCCTTTCACAGGCCGAGTGCCCCCCACCTTGACAGGCCCAAACCCTCCAAGATTTACCCACATGGTCTGTCTGTTGGCCACATCAAGTTTCCCACAACAATAGTCCCCTCCGCACGACCCTGACTGACACACACACGTTGCTGCGGGACCCAGTTTGTCAGATTCGCCTAAATACTTGCGTCAAAGATAAATACCCCATGCAGGTATGCAGCAGCCAGCATCATCTTCACGGGCACGACGCCACTGCGGGGACGATGTGTGACAGTTTGCCTGCTTGGAAGTTTGATAGAGAGCATTGCGTTGTACTGCACATGCATATCTTATTTGCATTGCACATGTTTCTTTTAGTATTTTGCGAATGTCTGTCCATGTGTGAAAATGTTATATTATTAAAAAAAAAATTTAGTGCCGCTCCATGGGAAATCCATGCTTATCTATACCTACAGTAAGCTTGGATTTCCCATGGAGACCATTAACTACTGTCAAGTGTACGAAAATGCCTGCTAGATGCGCGAAAATGTTGCGGCTCGAGTTTTTACCTTCACAGTAGGCCTATAAAGGATGTTGAATCAATACGCATTTATGATGTGTATACTGATATGCTGCATACTGTGTAAAGAGCAATGTAAAATCTATGTAAACAGTTTAATAAGATGTGTCTGGCTGTTGCTAGGAATATTTAATACAGCCACGATAAGGCCACTCTTGTTGGTGAAAACAACTCCCTAGCGACCACTGATAAGGTAAAGGAATGGAGAATAGTAGATTTATGAGCACGGTGGATGTGCTCTCATCAAAGAAAGCCAAGGCTGGAAAGTTGTAATCAATGTGGCTTCAGTGGTTGTAGATACATGTACCAAAATATGGTTGCTACAGCAGCGCCACCTTAACTAAAGTACCCGGATTACCAGTCCAGACAATAGGCCTACATATTATTTGAAGTGAACAAAAAGAACTTATCAGCAAGAAGGTCAAGATCTTAATGGAAGAATCTTTTTGACATTTGAGGATGTAGATAACTTCATCTGTACGAAACAAGAAACACTGGTTGTACAGAACGTTGATTTAGATGGCTCACTAAAATCAGGTCTGCCTTATCTCTATGTGATGACAGGACATCGTCGCTGAAGTAACACAATGTGAACAGAAATAGACAATTAATTTCTAATATCAGATAGGTAAAGTAGTCACCCTGGATTGAGAACCGAAATTTGATTAGATTTGGGGCACTTATTCTATATTTTCTTAGGAACTTGTGTCTCGGTGAAAGATTCTGTATTGCATTAAAACCAACATGGCCTTATACATATCTAAAAAGCATTCATATCTTCTTCCTTGCAATCGCTTTGGAATAACCGTCTTTAATTTATTGTTAACCACTATATTCCTAGATTCAGTGGTTTGTAAAACTTTTGCTCTGGCCTAGCACTTCCCCTAATCTGAAAACCAACTTACTCTTTGTTACAAAATACGCCATTCAGATGTCACCACCTTGCCCTCAGTCAAAGTGGATTCCGGATCTCAGGTTATTGGTAGAAAGCAGTGTGTGGAGTAGTGGGCTGTTTGTAGTGAAAGTCACACTAATTTTTACATCCAAACAACCTTTGTGGATTGTTGACACTGTCAGCACTCCCTCGACCTTGCCAAATTCCGTCCGCACCCTCGAGCTCTTTCTCATCACTCTATTTTGATTTATAAATGTGTTGTCCATCAATGAGTAGATCAACTTATGGTATTTGGTGCATGTTGACACTTCCATTTCCTGGTTTCAATGACTTTGTCCTTTTGAAAATGATGCAAGTGATCGGTTGGTTTAATTTAGTTTCAGAAACTAATACTCAAGGGGTAATGGCTCAATTTGTTATCAAAATTCAAGTACACGTGTACTATACATGTATAGTGTTTGGTAAATAATGTATTGTTTAACTTTATTCATCTGTTGCCGTCTCCTATCATTTGTTCCTAAAAATAAAAAAGCAGATGGAATATGGAATTATCCTTATAAACCCGGTATCTACTATCAATAAACACTTATAAATTCCTAAATTCTAAATTTTACTAAAACGCTTGAGCATTAAAATCATTGGCAGATATTTGGTTTGATGACCTACTAGAATCAAAATTATAATTGTAACTTAGGGCATAGGAAACGCTTTATTGGATTTATTTCCTAGTTATCGGATTCCCAAAGAACTGTTTTCTCGCTTACTTCACTGATCAGATTGAATTACATTAGGTGGGTATACCCGTGCAATTGTAGCCTGCAGTCTGTAGCCACACCCACTATACAACCCTTACTACCCCGTTACTACCCTTTATACCCTGACGCGGAAGGTGCTACAATCTGGTCTTTAGGGTTGTAGCCTGGTTTACACTTTACGACCAAGGTTTTTTACGATATGTTCCAAAACATTTTATCAAACACAATGTAGATAAATTGCACAAATCTGTAATTCGGGTTTTAGCTTGTGCCGTAACAGTAGCAAAACGGGAACATAATACATGTATTTATATATTATATAAAAGGGAATCAAAAGGCATGAGCGGCCATATTTGTAAGAAACGAATCATTGTGTATACAAGAAACGCAAAGTGAGTGCATTATGTTAAAATTTCTAACTGCTCAGAATAGACAATAGCAAATAATATGCTTCATTCAAATACAATTTTCTTAGATTTCAAACATATAAACACCGATAATGCGACCGCATGAAAATGCACAACATCAATCATACCTACTTGTCTATCTACATCAGTTTGTGTTCGTGTGTGTAATATTATGTATGTGTGTGTGTGTGCGTCTGGTGCGTGTGCGTGCGTGTGTGTGTGTGTGTGCGTGTGTGTATTTGTGTGTGTAATATTGTGTGTGTGTGTGTGTGTGTGTGTGTGTGTGTGTGTGTATATATTGGCTAGATAGAGATGTATATAGGCATAGGCCAATCAAAAAAAATATTATGTCTTCGCGTCCAAAAAAAAAAAAAAATCGAACTTTCAAAAAAAAATCTCGAGATTTAAACCCAGCTTAAGCCCTACCAGATCAGCACCTTGATGCGGCCCTGACGGTGACGTGCGGTCAGTGATCAAAGCTCAGGGGTGGTCGGTAATGGCCGCTTATTGTGGTCAGTGTCAGCTGGTCACAAAGGGTCCACCTCCCCAGTGTCATGTCAGGCGCACTCAGGTCCGTCCCGGTGGTCTTTATACACTCCATGAAGTGGGGGTATCCTATAGAGGTTTTTGGGTGTGTCCTCTTTGTCGCAATTACTCAAAGCCCAGGGAGAATCAGATCGAGGGGAAATACCCTCAACCCTAATTGGTGGCCCAAGGGAACACGGCAGGTGGTTGGGGTGAGTGGGTTAGTGTGGGTGGATAGGTGTTATTTGGGGATTACTCTTGACTTATTGGTCAATGTGTTTAATTTTAGATGGCGTCTCATTTTTCCGGCTATTTTTGACCACGTATATATAAAATGAGAGGACGCGGCGTGACTCCTGGCATTGCCTCCTTGCCCTTTGGAATTGTCGGTTCTAGCCCCGTTTGCATGATGAATGATGGTTTTACTACTATGTCTATATTGCCCATGAGGGTCCAGATTCAACAATTTATCGTTATGAAATATTGATTATTACACATTACTACAGCACAATATGATTATATTTTCAATTCGTATTATATGAATTTTATATTATGATGATGCTACACTATGGTACCAAGTTTATTGTACATTTGTAGTCTTACTTATCCAACATACCCTTATCTTCAGTTTAACTTATTGCCACTGACCCCTATCGCAACTGACCATGGTTGACTCATAACAGCTTGAGAAAGAAGAGCCAGAGAAGTTTGAAAATTATAATTCATACTTGATCCAGCAGTTTGACTGGAGGCGCCGGACAATGGATTTATGTAATCGTGTTAGCAATAGTGTGCATTGGCCCTAGGAAATGCATTATTACCTGTAACTGAAGAAATACAAGATCTCAACAACTACTCCTGTCTTCAACTACCCAATACTCCCTACAGCAAAAAGAAAGTGGAACAAAGAAATGAAAGAACTTCAGTGTGGACCGGAACTACATTGGGGGCCAGCCTATTGATCCTCTTACTCTAAAGGATATAAGATACAACTCTTTAAAACATCTATATACACTACTTTTCTCATTCAAGGAACCCCTTTCCTGGTTCAAATGCACCACGTCACCATGGAATGACTCACATAACTCTGAGTGAAAACAATAGATGAGGAAGAACCAAGTTGGGAGGGTAAAAGTAAACCTTTTCCTCAGCGAACAGCTCCCCATCCCTACATACCCAGCCCCATCACGCCCAGTCCCAACCTGGAGCCAATGACCGTTATTTGTGGTGCCCTGCCTATTTGGATTTTGGACACTGTATATAAAAGACCACCTGCTTCGGTGAATATGAAAAGTATGGTCTGAGCCACTCCAGGGGCGGATCCAAGGGGGCGGGGGGCGGACGGGCCTTGCCTCCCCCCCCCCACCCTCCTAACCCTCCCTTGTAAATCATGTCTTGGTCTCTCTGGTCTTCTCATAAATTCGATCATCCCGAACCAGGGCGGAAACCCCATGCTCACTCATCAGTAGGCCTATTGTAGCTCAAACCATCAACCACCCCAGCCCCCGCCGCCTCGACCCACGATCCCAGCCCACAGCCGTCGAGCACTGCTGCACCCACCGCTTCATCCTGTAGCAATTAAAGCCAGGCGCGCGGGGTTGGAGTCGGCGGCCAAGAAGTGTCATGTATGTAGTAGGCCGCCGGCGGGGGCTGGAGGGCCGCCCGCCCGTCCGCCGGCTGCCTGCCTACCGCCCCACCGCCGGGTGGCCCTCGTTATTAGGGCCCGGTGCGCCCCTCGATCCTCCCTACTCCACCCACCTACCTACACAGCCACAGTCTAAAAGGTGGGAGACAGGTGCTACACACGACAGATCGCCGCCTGAAATAGTCCTTGGTATTTTTTGTCTGAAGTTTTACTACTGGTGGATATTGTGTGCAGTGGTTGGGTTTGCGGGGTCTGGGGCGGGGGGGGGGGGGGGTGCAAGTGCCCCTTAAAATTTTAATTTTGGCGCATCTCGTCGCTGACAAAAGATATAAGAGCCCAACTTCTGTTCTGAAATCTTTGATCCAGGGCTAGTATGCATTAGCGTGGGATCGTCTGCCTTTCATGGACAAGCCCCTTAGATTTAGGTGGTTTTTTTCATAAAAGGACCTCAGAATTTAAAGTCATTTGCCAACATAAGAAAATAATACCTGCATTTGTAATTTGCATGCAAACTATGTATTACAATAAATACACAGCCAAAATACCAGAATATGATGAAAAGAACCGCACATACATTATATATAATATCTGCGCAACCACTGCCTGGGCACATGACTCTTTTTTTCCCAGCAGCCGCACCCTGTAAACATATAATAGTCGAAAGGAATCCTCGAAGAATTCGTCCAAAGTGGCCTGATCTGAAATAGAGCCTGGGGTTGTCGGCGCGCTGTCCACTGTCTGCCCGTCTCCCACTGTGAAGGTGTGTTTATACCAAACGCGGGACTGCGCGGTGAGGAGATCTCAAAATTGAGCTATTTACATATAAATGGCCATGCAGGTTGCCCCATTTTTGTATTTCCAACATACATTGTTCGTTTAGGACACTTTTTTAAGCGTTACGTACATCTCAATTCGAACATTCAATCTAAAGTTATAGATAAGTTTCCATATCTCTCAAAATACGATTATTTAGCGTGAGAAGTCTCCCACCTTGTTCTTGATATATAGACAGTTTAGGACCTTAGTGAGGCATATGTATATATATATATATATATATATTAGGGCCTAGTAGTTGCATAATTTGAATTATTTTAAAAGATTGCGTCACGGGCTTTCCAGTGCAATGAGTCGAGGCGCTGTTCGACAAGAACTTGTCAGACAGAAATTCCACATGCCACAATGTCATACCTCGCCGCGCCGCGCCGTGTTAAGTTTAAAGCCGCCTTCAGTGTTAACTTCTGGTAGTGGTTGGCAGGCTGAGAGCGGATGACGACAATAACCGCGGGGCAGGAGCGGCTCGGGAGCGGCTCACGTCCCGATAGCCCATATAGAGGCGTGGCCGAGGGGAGCACTCTGTGAGAAGTATCAAGGACAGAGATGAGGCGAGTTTTCTGGAGGTTTTGTAGGGGGAGGAGGCACCGGCGCTAACTATCTATAACCTATTGAAATTAAATGGCAAGCAGACATGAACTCTCTCTGGTTTGTTCAAATTTTGAAAACAAAGAATTAAATTGATTAAACGACCCCTTGCACGCAATGTCCATTTCCATTTGGAACCTCTTTCTAAAATACTTCAGTCTGCATGTGAATACCCCCCTCTCTTCTGCCTGGAAGATGTACTATCGTTATACATTTACCTATACCGGCTTTGTGTTTACAAAATTTTGTATACACCTTTCCCCCATAGGCAAAAACATCGCAGAGGTACTGTTTTCACAAGTGGCTTTGCCAAGCAGAAAAAAAACACTGTCAGGGACAAAATTCCTTCAAGATTCGAACCCATAACATAGGGGTTTACAGGCAGGGTTGCTCACCCCTAGCGTGGACTAAAATAATGGTGTCATGACCTAATTTACTGGTTATGACATGTCCTTCAAAAAGCAGTTTAACAAATCAGCAACCAAAACGACTGGTGGTAACAGCCTATTTCGCTGGTTCTTGGTGTTACCTAAAGTATGTTCAGTGTGTAGACTGCAACCTGCGAAAGGGCACTGTTTTAGAAGTAGTATTTAATAATAATTAACAAATATTTAATTTCTTTAATGCTAAATTGCAATATCTTGGAGTGGCTTACCAAACGGCGCTTCTCTGATTGGCTGAACTGGGAGTGGGACCCTCGTAGTAGTTATAACATACGCCAGACATTCAAAGAGTGACCCCCACCCCTTACCCCAAACTCTGACATTCACCCTACCCGCCGCCAGAGGCGCCACCGCAGACGGGGCGCGATGAGTCCCAGGCCCGCCGTGTAGAGGGCGCTGCCAACTCGATCTGGGTTAACTGTAAGCAGCTCACGAGCACTGGGCCGACCTACAGTAATGGATGACATTCCCGGACGTGCGAGTCACTCCTTGATTGACCATTCCCGTCCAAACCCTGTCTTCAAACTCGTCTTTTAGGTATTACTATACAAGCAGTGAACATTGTCAAAGTCATTGTATGGATCTTTCTTTGGCGTAATTAGCCGTTAAAGAAATACGTCCTTGCTCTTTTTTTTATTATTATTTTCTGTGTGTGCCTTTTCAAACAGGTGTCATTCCTTGGTTATGCAGTTGCATCGTTCACCAGGATTGTAGAGTAATTTATTTACTAACAAAGTCCAAATTACAGGAGCAAAGTGCGAAGAACTATATACGGTAACCTAAACTACAAAACAGTGCAAAGAGCGAGAGCAAAGTGTAAAGAATAGATTTGTCACCGCCGGGATATTTGTCAAATAACTGTTTGTTTGGACGATCTTTCTTTAAGATACTTATGTTTGCATGTACATGTAGCTGATCAATCCCAACCTTAAGTTTGGTATAAATGGGCTTACTAAAATTATGCATAATACAGATTTCCGAATATGCCGTGATTTTCCTCATATTGGAGTCATATGAAGAACATTACATATGGAAACATGGAGTTAGATAGGAAAGAATTCCACCAATGGAATCCAATGAAAAACATATAATAGCAATTTATTCATAGAACATGATATACAAGAAGGCTATCGGTATACAGACACTAATAAAACAGCCAACGATGTATATTGTATACTTAAACGCTTGCTGGTATATACATATAACTCCAACACACTACCTCTACTGCCTCAGTAGCGTCTGCAGCGCATGCAGTCCGTACACCACAGCGTTGTAATTCACCTGGCTGCTACTAGAGGGCAGGTGGGTCCAGGTGCGCCATCGGCCGGGCCCCCTCCCCCCTCCCCTCCCCCTCCTCCTGTGCACGGCGGGACCATCAGATGTACCTGTGTGGCTGAGGAGTCAACAGGCGATGGACACTCACCTAGTATACCTGCAACCCAGGAGGAGCGGCCAACCCAGGAGGAGGAGGAGGACGCTGAGCACTGCTCCGCTGCCACACCTGAGAACTCATTAAGCACAGGTAAGACTGGCAGCCGCCGCCGCTACCTGAAACTGACGCCGCTCTGGGGGTGTGCGGCATGTGCGTCTACAGAGACACATGTACAGAGGGACTCTCGTCTCTTTCTGTCTGGCAGAATGCCGGGTGCCTTCCACTGATCACCCTCCATCTCTCTCATGCTGTATCATGTTTATTGGAAGCTTGGGTTGACACCCCGCCTTACTAGGTTAGATAGACGGTGGTGAATATTGATGTGGTTATAAAACGATAGCTATATGATATGGACACATAGACTGAGGAGGAATTATGTCTAGCACGTGTATTACGGAGTATTGCGGTGGGGTGTTCCGCATTTTGGAGAAGGACTAAGGTCTGTTACCCCTAAAAGATATTATGGTCAATAGGATATTCCACACATTAATGGTGTTAATCACTTATTCCTCATTGTATCCATAACCACATTTTCTGTCATTATATTATATAAATCAGATTTTCATTCAAATTGTTCTTACCCTATCGCTATATAAGCGCATTGAATATCTCTTAGGGTTTACCATTTTCTTTTACAAAATACATTAGTAGGGATTAGAAAGGATTCTTCCAGAGCACGAGCCTTTGATATTTACACCAGATGTTATATTCAATCGATATCATCTTATGTTACCGTAAACTCGTTCTACCCTGCAAGTACCCATCTTTACCATATCCTGCTATCGATCATTTCGGCCTACTGTGATTCACATTTTGTTCACATTTATTCGTATTTGTCCACCTAGACACTAGATACAATTACAATGGTCAGTGATGTCTTTCTAGGAAGGATCCTGGTGTGTCAGTGGCCACGAAATGCATTGTGATTTCTTTTATTCACAATGATATACGTGTCACCAATTGCGGACGTGCAGCAATTCTATACAGATCAGTCTCATTAGATAAGTTCATAACGTGTATGTACGTGGGTGCATATCAATAAAACATTGAGTACGACATGCTCACTGATAATTTCGCAGAATGGTATTATTGTTGGGGTGAACACTACAAAGGGACAATACTCTCATAACCTTATGAGTCTAGGTTTACATGGCCGGTAGCGCACATATGTATACCAGTAGCGCATATATGTGTTTATATGCACGTATGTATAACTATGCATTCTGATCATTAGTGTGTATGTATATATATATGTGTGTGTGTGTGTGTGTGTGTGTGTTTTTCATACATATGCCTATATATACATGTATATTCCGATATCTGTGTACATATATGTCTTTTATGTAAATATAATTATGCATCCATTTCTTCAGGTCATTGCTCACTTATGTTATAAGTCATTTGTTCTATTTCAATCATAAATTGCCATATCCGACTGACCTTCTTTGGGGCAGTGGGCAGCCTATGGAGATGACAACTGTCATTTCTGCAGTGTTGTCGTGGTAGCCTGTTTTGAGAGGAGAAAAGGGTGTGGAGTGCGTATATTGATCTATTACCTTACCAGGTATAGGCTGCGCCTCACCCGAGATACCGGCCTAACCTTGATGTCATTGACGGCGACCAATATACAGCCAAACCACTGAAGGCAATCAGCAAGTCCGCAACTTTGGTGTTGGTCCTGCATACGACCAGTTCCACTTTCTTGGCAAGTTCAGCGTCCAGCGTCCCCCAAATGCTGCCACCAACACAAGACCCCCCGACCTTCCTTCACCAACTCAATTTGGGCACTTTTTCAGCCGCGCCCGCGCATGCAAATTTGCCTAATGAAGCGTGACACCGGCACGCGCCAAACCTTTGGCCACTAGCGTCGGGCGGACCTTGGCAACCCCCCACGCCTTGGTCCGGGGTTACCATGGCAATGGGAGGTTCTTGGCAATTGGCGAGGTCCTGTCCAGCGGGCGGAAGGAATATTTTCTTTTCAGAGGGATCTTCAGAAATGTAGCGAACCAAGCGGGAAAAGCGGGTGGTCAGCGGTTTGGCATTGGGGTTAGGGGGTGGAGGTGTGGTTGGTTAGTGTGTGGGCAGGTGGGCTGACCTTTACCTGTTCAGGTGTTGTAAAGGTGTTGTTGACACTGTTGTCGTCAAGGTGTTGTCCCTGGACAACTGAGCCCGAAGAGAGACAACTTTGAAACAAACCTTTGTACTTACTATTAAACAGTCAATTGGAAAAAGCCAATTATAAGGACACTGCCCTTATTGTATCGAGACAATACTTATTGTTATTACACTATAGACGTACATGAGATGTATCTCCGTGCTTGAACTTATCTAAATTTGATATCCACGCTTCTCTGTATAATTAAATGTGAATGATTTTTTTGTTCACTCAAACTTATTGCTTCATCAGTTATTCATTTCAACCTATTCAATTTCATACACTTTGAATCAGGATCCGGATGCGAATGAAAATCTAATAATGTACATATTGCTATCTCAGAATTTGAATCTTGACACCTAAACCATTCACCTCTTTACCGGATCGGTTTGCAGTAATACCATTTACAGACAAGCCTCAAAATGCGTTCATAATGGCATTTCAATGCGACATAATGCGCTTTCTGGAGCTAGTCTGCAATGGGCATTAAGAGTCTTTGCATAGGCGGGGTTTCCAGCATAAGACACCACAGCGCAGCTGGCAGTGGTGAGGGGTGGCTAACGCCAGGCCGCACGTGGGAACCATTGATTGACCATCATTGACCACGTCCTCGGTCAGCCTCGGACGCCGCCCTGATGTTAAATTATACATCTCTTTAATTGGTTCCCATTTGGTGGGCTGGGAGAGGGGAGGGGACTCGCAGCAGCCGGTGTATGTAGGGGACTTTTCACCCCACGTCCCCAACATGGTGCCCCGACTCCCCGGCTGCCACACTTGGGGTAAAGCCGGCCCTGTCAGATGAGATGGGATTTGGCCACAGGTAGCAGGTTTGGTCGAAGGGGGGCAGTTATTCTGACAATGTACTGTTGTGTCTTTTGGATCCGAGGGACTGCCATCATGTCTTCACATGTCCAATTGCCTGCATGATGGTCATCCGTAATGGTCAGTCACCAGCCATTGTCTTTCTTAATCTTGAGGTGAGGCTACATTACCTTGCCACAAGCTTTATATCAAAAACAAGACATCATCTTAGTTCAGGGGCGTAGCCAGACCTAAAGTCAAAGGGGTTCCAGGTAAATCTAAAGGGTTCCGACCTATTTTTTTGACAAATGTCTTATATATTACTTTATATATTTTGGAACATAAAAGGGGGGTTCTAGACATCCAGGACCCCCCCCCCCTCCAAACTACGCCACTGTAGTTTTAAACTTTATTCATCTCATGAACCAAATTTACTATAGCATACAAGTAGTGCCTTTAAGGCTGATGGATAAACAAGGTTGTTAATAGGCAACTGTCACTAGCTAGATGCACCATACTACCATAGTTGCTACCTGTGTTTTCACTAATAGTCAACGTTTGTTAAAGTACCCCCCATCCCTACCCCATCATCTTAGGGTGTTTTCAGTGGTCTAACCCTAGCCTCACCCCATCCCCCAAGAGGTCAGGCCCCATTACACCCTGACCTCTCACCTGACGGCGTCTCGCCGACCACCAGGTAAGGTGGTCAGTTACCACGGTAACTAGCCGCATCTACAGGTGAGGGGCAAGGTGGGGAGCAGGTGACAGCAGTCAGGTGGTGGGTGCTGCCTACCTGCCTACCTGCCTACCTGCCAGCTTGTGTTTGGCATGTATATGGGCGCAGAGGGGTTTCCCTGCATGTCGTCTAGAACCGTCATTTATCTGTGGGTATATGACATACAGTGGGTAGGCCTAGTATCAGAGCAGTCTCCTTTAAGTTTTCCTATTATTATCGGATAAAAATAATAGGTGCGAAGTTGCGAGCTGAAATATTTTGCTTGAGAATTAAGAAATTAGGAATTCATTAAAGCTATTATAGACGTTTAATTATATTCTATCTATGTAGAATAACACAAACAAGGTGTGGATGAGATACATACTTCAGTTGCATGCTTACACCTAAATGGACAGAAACAACTTACTATCATTAACTGCATTACAATATAGTTGGCTGGCCTTAACATTTTCCTGGTATGTAAGGATGTTAGATTTAGGACTCTATTAAAAGCACACAATACACCGTCTGTTTTCTTGTACAAACTGCTGTCAAGGCCCTTTACCTCACCAGTAGCCAATTCCACCACTCTTACTGATAAATCATTGCATCGTATTGTAGAACTTTGTTTCTTTTAAAAAAAATCTGAAAAGTGAGCTATATAATTACAGTATTAATTTAAGATTTTTGTCACGTTTTTATATATATATACCCCTCTAAATCGTTATCTTCTTTTCGTGAATTCTGTTCATTTAGTTGTAGAGGCCATAAAACGTTTTGGGATATATGTAGTGCATTAACCAGAACCAGAAGTCGATAAGATCTAATGAGTACATTGACCAGAGTTTGTTATCAGACAGTATTGATTGGTAATCAAACTTATTGCATAACACTCAGACGGGATTATCGGTTTCCAGATATACAGTCTCTATGGGTTATGTATGCAGACAAGAAATGGCCATTTGGCATGAGGCAATCGCATTTTCCAATCAATAAAACTGCAATTGCATTCCAAACAGCATTGCTTATAATACGAAAGCAAACAGATGGAGACAGTCTAGAGCAGTCCAGAGAGGTTACATGTCCTCTTGCCAATCTGAATCAATAGTTTGGTATGTTGCTTTCCTTTTTTATATAGCCACACTCAATGAATTGTGTATATGTGTGCATAATAAGAGGGGTTAATATGATTAAAGAGCCTGTAAAGAGTTATTTTTATCAAGCCGGATAAGAGAGAGAGGTGGTCGCTCGCGAGTGTGACTGTGTGTGGTACAACCACTGTCAATATACATCTATTCAGTAGCTAATCAATTGGCACAATACCTTTTCTATAAATGCAAAAATCAATGCTTCCATTGCCATGAAAATGCTCTACTAGACTTAACAGTGGGAATGCACTCAATAACATTGCAGAAGAAAGACATCGATTCCGCCCCTCCACAGCCATTTTAAACATCCATAAGTTGCATGTAGTGGTAGTGTTTTTTCCCACAGTGCTTTAGGTTTGACAACGGCCTCCCTACCCCACACTGAGGCCTATTCAGGTGCTGAGAGGTCGCCTGTTTACCCTGCAGATAAAGTCGTCTACTGACCGGAAGTACCGGAAGTAGTAGCGCCCAAGTGGTCACTCTTGACCTTGACACTGTCTGAGAGCCCGACAACTTCCCTAAGTGATCCACTGAAAAAGTGCGGATACAAAATCTGAACTCACAAAGGAAGTCCATTGAGTTTTAATTCTGGAGTTGTTGGTTTTTAACTTTATCCCAATTGCCCTTCGCATTGCGCTGTCAGTCAGCGTTGCTGAGCATTATCTGCAAAGACACAGCGGATTTGACTTGAGACCACGCGCCCCTCCTTGCGAAATCCCCATCGAAATTCCTTCGATTTCCCCCAGCCGAACCAAAAAGGGGATTTATTGTGCCCTAAAAAAGTGCGGTGGTGTAAATCCGACCAGTCATTTGAGTGGCGCATGTTGTACTTTCGCATCATGGTTGTTGAGAGAACATCATGTCGTGTCGCTCGCACCGGTACAGGTGTTTTTCCTCCTGCCAAGAACAAGAGAAGCAACACATGGTGGTTTTTAGCCACTCGAGCGCTGGGGACGACATGACTTGTGTTCAAGGAGCGCTGGCCGCAAGAAGCGAGGCTTTTGTACATTGTGGCCTGGAGGCGCCCTCACCTCCAGCAAGAGGCCTCGTACTTACCGCCAACCCCCTCCCTCCCCCGCCACCCCAAACCAAGAGATCTCGGATGTCTCGTTTGCGCGAGAGTTGAAGATGGTCGGTGGGTCGCCAGCCTAGTCCTTGTCAACCCAATCCACGACGGGCGTCAAAGAAGCAATTGACAGAAAGCAAACGCCGGCTCTTTCTCGGAGGCCGGACTTGATCGCCTGTTTCCATTGATGGTGGCCCCGTGTGGACAGCGAGATCTGGCGGCAAAAAGGGGCGCGATGGCAAACAGTTGCCGACGTGGAAACTTGAATTGCGTAGCTGAGTGTCTGTTACACTCCTTGCCAAGGAATCTGAAGTAGTTGTACCAGTCTGTAGGAAAGTAAGCAGGCGGCGCGAGTCTTGGCAGTCAAGGCATATACAATCGCCGGCGCTTAGGTTAAGTCCACATGTAACGCGGCACTTGGTGAAGTCACCACATCTATTGGAGACAGATCCTTATTATAAAACAAAAAAGGGGAAGGGGACAGCAAGAACGAATACAAATAAATCGCCAACGCTTTCCATCGACAATACTCTTGACTTGCCCACTGCTTCCAGGGGATTTCTCGGTCTGCTGACCTCGAATGCTGACATTGGCGAGTTGCCATGGTGACCCGACGCTCCCCAGGTCAGATTCCATGCTGCTCATTACCATTGATCACATAGAAACATGAATCATTGGTCAAAACGTTCTCTGAACTTTCAACCCTACATTTGGGTGTACAGTTGGTTCTTTGGTGCGCTGAGAAAAAACCCAAAGGTTTCAGGGATAGTATGAAGTTTTTTCCAGTTGACACTGAAGTGTATGAATATTTTAATAGTATTGAGCTAAATGCTTTCGATTTGATATCACCTATCAAAAAAAGGCCCACCTACAGTGATCACTTTTTTGTCAAATGCTAACGTGGGATCCTGTCAAATATGTTTCAAATATGGTGGTGGTCTTTCATGGGAAATGCACATGGTACGGGATTTTCTGTGTAAGCAAACACTGAAACCAATATATATATAGTGACCAACATGTCGAAACAGCATTCAAAAGAAAACCTGAAATTTACCTTTTTAAACAAGAATAGGCAACAAACCCATTAAATATACAACATCAAAGTTGCATCTATCTTTTCACACTGACCCAGACAGTACATAGGCAATGACCTCTCAGCTCATGTTCAACATCTACTTTGAGAAGCTAGCATAGCCTTTGAGTCAATTTCTGCAATATTCAATAGCAAAATGCACCTTTTTACAGACCACCTTCCCAGTCATCTTCCCATGACATCCCACATAGTTTACAACACAATATCAAGCTCCATGCATGCTGAGCTGCAACAATTCTTGGAGCTACCTCACAGAGGGTACATAGGATAACCCTTCTGTAGCATGAGACTGGGTCTATATATAAATACATGTAATGGGCGCCAACAGGGGTTCTATTGAAGCCTCCAGCAGACAGCACTGGTATACAGGTGAATGAATACCTGTAGTGTGGAACCTTACTGCTACAGAAGCTACTGTCTCAGCCCGCACAATTATCCCGCTTGTATTTAACTTAGGTTTGTTTGATCTGCCCGCCTCTCGCTGAGCTCACTCCAAAGCCTGGTTGGCATGTCAACCTCCGACTCACACTCGCACATGAGAAATGTCTCTTTTTGCAGTATTCAGGACGTTACGAAATGCCCGGGTTGTCCTCTGCCTTGAATCTTATACGATTGGCATTACTATTACAGACAGGGGTGCCAGCGGACCCTACCAAAAAAGACTTGATTTGGTCTCTGCATCTGAACTGTGATTATCAGAGATTAATTGCAAGATCAATTAAGGTCTATAGTATCGCATAACTTCAGGCCAGAAATACCAAAAGCCCTGTCAGACATGTGATTTACACGGTTCTGTATGTTCCATTAAGTGATGCTAAAAAATAAGAATGTGGTAAAGGGGAACGTCTTGTTTGTGTTAGGCATTCGTCCTCTACAAGAGGTGTAATTGATCAAATGTTTCACATACAAGCAAAGATATTCAATTGCTAACTCCAGACACAAGTGCTTGAAGTGGCATTCACTACTCTCAATTAATCCCAAGATTCTATACTATCTTCCTCTAGGCAGATCAGTCGTTCTCCCATCCGTACAAAGATACCATTAGTGACTTTATATTTCTAAACAATCGTCTCAAATTTGAGCTTCATGCCGGGTTTTAATGTCTGCTTTCCTGCACCTCTGAAGAAATACATTCTTGAATATTTCTTGAAAATATTTATGGGTTGGGGCGCAATAACTTCAAATGGTCAATAGATTTTCGAAGGGAATCAGGTGCATAACAATTTATATAATAGTGTGTGGGCTTGACATGATCAAAGTCACCTGAGAGTAAAGATTATAAAAAAAAAAAGTTGTAAAAAAGTAAATATGCGCTAAACAATCAGTTTCCCCTTTACGAGTTCCTGCGTGACAAAAGCCAAGTTTGGGGCATAGAAAGGACAGTCAGACAGATTGGAGTTGAGATGGGCGACGATTAGTCGCCCTCTCGTCGCCTCCTCCGCCATTTTGTCGCGACCCACCATCGCGTGTCAGCCGCCCGTATACCTGGCGGGACGCACCCTGGTGTCCCCAGCCTGAACTTAGCAGGCGCAAAGTGTCCTCCTGCCCCCCAAAATATACAAAAAGTGGCTTCATTGTCTATCTATCACATCCTACCCCAAACATGCCCTGTCCCGATAGAACAAACATTTTGGCCTGAATTAGAGGTTGAACTATTAGCTGATTAGTGATAGACGCAAGGTGCATGTATGGTTTTTAGGTCATGGGTAATTATACTTCCTTATTTGGTTTAACAAAAGGATGGTGGTTTATGTTCCCAATTCTGAAATATTGCAGAAGATTACATATAATATTCATTTTGTACATTGGCTCCCTGCTAACCAGATGTAGCCAGATGTTCCTTTGAAAAAAGATGATTTCCATAGAGTATTGAAAGTAGTAAATGAGGGCTTAATATTTTTGAAGGCCCTCTTTATGATATGCCACACGGTTGCCTTATCTTGGACTCTATGAGCAGGCTTAATAGTCGTGACGCTTGTAAAGGTTTCCCTCATGCCTTCCCATTTCTAGCGGACACATGAAAATACATGGACAAGCCGGGCATTCCTACCCTATTCACATATGGGGTGTTGCATCTTTCCTCGCCAGTTTTTCGCCGGATCCTTCTTGTTTACAGAGATTTGGGCTATAATTTGTGTTTGTACTTCAATCGCCATAGGCATTGGGCGAACAGGACCAGCAGTGGTGCAGAAAATGCCATTTCCATTGGCGGCAAAGAGAAAAACCGACACTCTCGGACATTCCAGGGATCTTACTGAACAATAGACAAGAGGTTTACGCCTTTTGATGAAGTTCGATTGAGTGGGCGGAACTTTTGGTATGGCTTCTCTAGTTTAACCTCAAATACCTGTGCCAACAAGCAACTGTTTGGTCGGAGATGATAAGTACTAACTTGGTTTTGCAAAATACCGAGTGCTTTATGTCCAACTTAGGAGACTATAACAACCAGATAAGGCGTTTTCCATGATTGTATTTTCTATGTTATTTTGTTTCATTTAGGGAATTGTAGGTGACAAAAGCAGTCATGAAAAATACCAACTTCGTTCTCAATTATCCCATCTTACTGAATTATATAATAAAGTAAATGCCTCGATTTAAAGTTTGCAAAGGCATATTTGTAAATACAGATTTGTATTCATCGCCTATTCTGGCGTCTAGAGTACTGCTAAAACCAATTCAATCATAAATGAATAATTAACATATGATATGTTTTTAATTGGGATGTTTAAGAAGTGAATGCACAAAGGCCCAGAACCAGATGGGATTGGGCGGAGAGGAGGCGGGAGAGGGGAGGGGGATTGTATAAAATAGCGCAGTGCTCATAACAGTGTATCTTCTTATGTCAATAGTGAATCGTTTCTTCGCCGGCGCGGGCTTGTTGAACCAATATTCATAATAGTCCCAGTCAAAACAGCGCCCGACTCCCTCGGCCTGCGAGCACACAGCTCCGGCATACCACCATTTCGCTGGCTTTCAGGCCAGCCTCAATAGGTGAATCCCTCTGCAAATAGACATGGGTGCCCGTCACCAGCCGCTTCCTCCATGTAGTCCTGGTGCTGGAGGAGCTGCCTTCTTTGGTGTGGTGTCTCCTGTGGTGGCTGTGGGATGGGGAGGGGTCTTAGAGGGGTGGCAAGGTGGGGCGGTGGCAGTCCGCGCCAGACGCGCACCTTTAAACAGGCAGTGTCACCAATGTGTGACTTGTTTGGTTACCTGGGCTTATACTCCGGGTCTGGGATTGTTGTGTGATCATTGGGAGTGAGTGGGGTGGGTTTGTGGGTTGTGTTGGAGGTGTGGGGGACCATGAGGTTGAGGCCACGTGTGATATATACTGGGGTGTGGGGGCTGAGCTTAGTGGATTCTTCCTGCGGATGTTCATTCGTGCAATGAAAAGACACCGCCTCTAAGTCTAACACATGCCAACCCCCCAGGCCTCCCAAAAAAGAAACCATTATCCCATTCGATGACTCTACCTTATAGGATATCTTCATCATTACCTGGAGTGCCCTTCAAGTGATTGTCGGCCTGGAGTGCAATGTTTGAGCGAGGGTACAGAAAGGTGTATTTTATAAGAAATCAAACGCATCCTATTACTTTCCGAATAAAGTCAATGGTTTTCTCTTCAGATGCATGGGCCTCGGCTTTATTGCAACTAATCCCATAAGCAATAAGCAATGTGACTCATCAAAGTGGGATTATCGTTATTTTTAAATCGGAAGTGTTTAATGTACAGTAGGGCAGATGGAAAATGTTAGTGAACTAGATAGTATAGAATAAAAGTATGAGTTCTTTTTGAAAAATTCAAGATACATCTGACAATTGAATGTTCAAGAAAAAAAATTGTTTAATCAAAACGAATCTGCCCGTCCAATTTACAAGAAGCTTTCTCCGGGCTTTATTTAAGAAATGCCTATTGAAGTGTTAATTATCTAATGATCTCTAACAGAATCTCTTGATTGTGTATACATTGCAAATCTACAGTTCACCTTTAATTATACCCTATATTTCATTTATTCAAGACGGTACCTTCCATAAAATTAAACAGTATATATAAAAACCTATGAACAGTGCAAAGATAATGCACTGTTGCATATTTTCACGTGTGCGAACTTACTCGTTCTCTTTCGAAATATTTATCAAATGTCTTGTGACTGAGCTGTACATTTGTAACCCATGCATGCGCTAAAGTAGCCCGCTTCCTAGACAAGTTTGACCACAATTTGCACACATTCAGATCCCATAAATGAAATATTCGTTGAACTCTAGACTTCCTGATGTAAGCTCCCATATTCACATTATGACTAAAATATTCAATTGGCGCAAATTGTAATGTAATTAATTCAGCCCCGCGAGACCAACAGTGGTCAAAGTAATTATCTCCCACTCATCCCAAACCGTGCAAAGCAGTGGCAGTTTGCGGCAAACCTAGCTTTAATTGTCCCTTGTTTATCCCCATAACCACAAAACCCACTGGGTTGGTAGTTGCAAAGGCGACACGGATGGAAATGTGTCTCTGACTACATTAAATTACCCTCCGACAATCGATCATAATTTGCCTGTAATCGCCGCCATGGATCCCACTAGAAAGAGCGCGAAAACAAGGTGGCTTTTACCCCAGACCCCAAGTGTAAGAAAGGGACACTTTCATGGATTTTGCCGCTTGCATGTCGCCCGCCCTTTGATCATGTAAACACGATTGCATGTGGCTTTGATCAGGGACAGTCAAGTGCCGCGTCTTTTGTGCACGGGCCCATGACTGAGTACATCCCCTTTAAGTTGGCCTCACCCCTTGCTCCCTTCTTGCCCCTCATTTCCCCCCTCTCTCACCTTTGGGAATAACACCCCCGTCCCACCCCAATCACACACGTGGTGGTCTGGTCGCCCACCTGAGATGGCATACTGTCGGGATACTCATGGGATTTTCCATTGTGCATGCATATGACTCAAGCAATTCCGAACATCTTATAATGCATTTGATCATTCATTGATTTAGCATAATGATTGATTTGTCCTCTACCAGATGTAATTTGAAAATTCACTCATGTCATTTTGATCTTTGTGTCGAATGTATTAAACCACGTATTGTATAGTGGATTCCATGTAGTATCTAAACTAGTTATCAGCATTGCGCCACCCTGTATAAAATCCATGCAATTCCCAATTGTCTAGACAGGTACTCTAAAATCGACATTGCATACTTGATAATGGCGAATTGACGGAATGTGATACCTACACAATGAATTGGAGACAAAATTAATAATCATATCAGATCGCTTAATAGATTCCCCCCCCCCCAAAAAAAAAAAGAAGAAATTATTCAAAAATAAATTTGAAGTGATCCCAATTCTACCCCATACCTACCCCATGCCTGACGATCAGCGCTCAGAACGAGTCTTCATTGTGACGTCACCACCCCCCACGTGACTCCCCAATGCGCGTTATCCCATACAAGGTGCGCCACCTTCCGGCGACAAAAAAACTCCGAGGGGGCGCGCCAATGGGAGTCGATCTCGCCTGGGTTAAAAGCTACCTCTAGGTGTGGCATGCCATTCCTCCACCTTGGGATATACGATTAAGGCTCCCCGACCCGGCCCAGAGCCGAGCACGCGCCCCGCGGGCTTTAGCTTAGCCGGCACAGCTCTCTGTATGTTGGCTGCTTCTCCTAGAGGTAAGCTCTAGCCTGTCGCACAGGGCCATGGCATCTGCATAAATAGAACATCAATTAGTTGTTAATTCCGGTCGCCCTCGGCTCTCGTTTGGTGTGAGGTTCGCATATGATATGGGAGGATATGGCCCACACTAATAGCGAAGATCGAGAGTCGGTGCGCGTTATCATGGCGTAACGAAGATTTTCTAAACTTTATTGTAGCTTTACTTTTCTTGTTCAGGGAAAGTAACGAACACCTTGTTGCACGCTGCCTTTGATGTGTCATGTTTTGTTATACTTCACACTCTTTTCACGCTTTACACTCTTTCCATTTTTGATCGAGTATGAAACAAATGTTAACTTTTCAGGCAATTGTCTTTCACATTTCTGAAGAATCTCGGTAGCATCGCTTAGGACCCGCTTTGCTGTACAACTATTGTTATTTGCCATTAAGAAACTTTTATGTACAAGCCACTTACAATATTGTTCATCTTTTGGTATTTTTCAGAATCCGATGAGACTTGGACATCGGTAGGCAGACGTTTGTTATCTGTATAACGATAAAACGCACCCTACTAGAGCACCAACCGACGTTTGTCTTAACCAAGTTGACGTTATTCTGACATAATTAAGGAGGAACATAATCAACACACCATTAACACTTAGAATCCAGCACCATTAGTAACTAAGAACGACGAAAGACACTGAGCGATAGTGCCTTATTCTGAATCACCGACAGAAATTAACATTGACCAACGAGTGGCCTCAATACTGAGGTTATCATATTACTATAAGTGACCACGAGACTTAATTAAACTCAATCATAACTCCAACATCCAACCCTGGACCTTTAAGAGATACAGCGCGCTGGGCAATAGGAGCAACACAAATAATCAGGAAAATCACAAAAATAGGCAATTTACCCACTAAACAGGCGTCCGCTGCCGCCGCTCTGACGTCGTCACTACCGACCCCCAACCAGCCGACCGTGGACGCCTCCCCAGCGACGACGACGACGTCGCCGACGACGACGCGGACCGGAAACGGTGGCCGACGGCGCAGACCTATCGCGAACGGCTCCCGATCGTCGATTGCATGCCTCGCGCCGCCTTCCCGCATGGCGCCCGGTCGCTGTGGCTTGGTGTCGCCAGCAGGAGCTTGGCGAGCGCCCGTGGGGCCGGCCGGCTGGGGTGGTGGCAGCAGCAGGAGGAGGCGCGCCCCCAGCTTGTCGTGGGGGCTCCTGTGGTGGGGAGTGGTGGTGATGGTGTACCTGCAGTATCACCCTGCAAGGGTTGGCGCTGAACCCTTACACCACTCCCGCACCTACAAGGATGAGTACGGCCTGGAGCCGCCCCGCCGCGTCTTCGGCGTCAAGACCTTTGAGCAGGGACTTGTAAGTTTGTTTTTTTGTATATTTCTGAAAAAATCTGGAAAGAAATGCCTTCTCTAAATCTAGGGTTTTCTGGTAATTGTCTTATTTGGCTGGTTTGATTACAATGAGCATTGCCTTTGATCCGTCAAAAAATCTACCTGGTATATAATGATGTGTATATCTTGAAATTCAGTCTGTGAAATTATGTGTATCATTCAGTATTGGGTAGTATTTCAAAGAGGTAGATTGTAATTTGACATCTAACACCTGTAAAATGCAATTTTCTATCAAGACAAAAGAGGTAATGTAATTTTGGGTAACTTCCTAAATAGAACTAAATCTAAAATGCGAAGGCCTAGATCTATAAGAGAAATATGAAAAACTGTGGAAAGAAGACAAAATTAATAACGTTATTTATTGTTGAATGGTCTTAAATTGTGAATTTGTATCTGGCCCATCACAGGAATACCTGGTCAAATACGGCTGGGTGAACTGCTCACTCAACCTGAACAGCTTCCAGAATGTCTACTCGGACACGTTACTTAAGGCCGACCCCAACGCCCGCGCCCACGAGGGGGTGTCGCCCAAGCCGTTATGTACGGAGGACGAGGTCCAGAAGGGTTACCTGGCCATGCAGCAGTACTATAAACTGCCGGAAACGGGCACTCTGGACGACAACACGCTGCGTCTCATGAACAACAAGCGCTGCGGTAACCGCGACGCCGGCAATGAGAAGAAAGAGGAAACCCCAGAGCCCAAGCCTAAGGGCACCTCTAGAGTCCGCCGTGCCGCCCTGCTGGAAATCGAACGCTTAAAAGCCCTGGAGGAGAAGGAGAAGCGCGCGCGGGACTGGTCCAACTCGCACGGGTCGGTGATCCTGGGGCGACTCCTGAGTCAGACCAAAGTGAACCGCGCGTCCTCCATCATCCGCCGCCAGCAGATCCTGGAGGACTACAAACAGGAGTACCACCAGGAGGACATCCTGCTCCGGAAGCGCCGCTCCATTGCGGACATCATCTTCCGGTCGGTGCGGGATCGCGTCAGCGAGGAGGCTGATTTATACGAGCGGGCGGCGAAACAGCGCGAGAAGCGCTCGGCGATCATCACGCTCAACGGCGCGCAGCCGGAGGTCTTTAAGAAGGGGCGCGACGAGTGTGTGACGTGGAGGATCCCCGGCAACTGCTTCTCCAGCCGCATCCCGGCCGCCGAGCAGCGCAGCATCGTGCGCCTCGCCTTCCGCATGTGGTCCGAGGTGATCCCACTCTGCTTCACCGAGCAGAGGTTGGGACCCATCCTCAAAGTCGACATCCAGATATGCTTCGCCAAGGGTAAGACAACTTCATTTTTTTCTATGTAGGCCCTATTGAATTAGTATGATGGTCTCCCGCTTTGGATATATGAATACACGTCGGGGATAGATGAAATAGTTTCATATCAGAAAGAGACCTGTGATTATGATACATGTAATTGCAAATGCTCACTCAAGGGCGTGTATCCTTATAGTTATACATGTATGCTTATGACAAAATGTGTGTGTTGTAATAAAATAGACGCAAATTGATTACATTAATATATTTTGAAAATGGTGTAAGCTAAGTGAAGACAATATACAAGGATATAATATCATGACGCAATGTCTAGATAATCTACCGCATTCATTAGGTGCCGTACTGAGCATACAGGCGCATCAGCTTTAAATACATTATGCAGCTATCCGTTGTAGACTTAATTGTGAGACTATTTGACTCAGCCAACAAACAACATTTTTCTGCCAGCGTTGCTCCCTACCATCATTGTTATTGATTCCATCATGCGTTTTTGTAATATCTTATAACTTTTGAATGGTTGAGTCGGTATAGGCCGTTGCTAGGCCCGGGACCCTTATCAGACCACCATTGTGGTTGAAAACAATACCTTAACGACCAATGATAAGCCTATGGAGAGGGAGGGCAGGAATACACACACAAAAAAATACCCCCAAATTATGCACAAATTTACAGTATTTTACATCATTTTCAACATAGACATGTAAACATTATCACCATTTTGCAGAATTTGTGAAAGGTACCCCCCATTACTCCCCAGAGCCTAAACCCTGATTCTTAACCATTGCGCCTATGGGGTTGTATCGCTGGTCACTACCGCAGCACCACCTAAGTCAAAGTGTCCAGATAACCGACCCAAAGAATACAATGTATCATCCAATTTCCCACCAGATTATCACCACCCGTGCGAAATCCGCTTTGACGGTAGCGGCGGTGAACTGGCGCACTCGTGGAAGCTGGGCGACATCCACTTCGACGACTCGGAGAACTACCGGACGATGGGCAGCGGCGGTATCAACCTTCTCAAGGTGGCGGTGCACGAGATCGGCCACGTTCTGGGGCTGAACCACACCCAGCGCAACTACTCTGTCATGTACTCCATCTACATCGGCGTCCCCATCCAGACCGACTTCGAGCTCGGCTGGGAAGATCGGAAGGAGGTGCAGAAGTACTATGGTGAGTTTTTTTCTCTTAGAACGTTGGCTGTTTAATTGGTCAGTGGGAATAAGCCCATCCCAGTATATCCCAGGGTTGGACAAAGGTTGGACACAATTACCATATAAGCCATTCTTGTCTCCTAGAGTTGGGATAACTGGAATAACTAAGAATTATGTTTTTCTATATCCCCAAGTACTGATAAATTGTTATGAGTTCATAAATTTTTCCAATTGACAGATTTGCAGGTTTGTCAGCCAATGTTGAGTGTTTAATTGGTCAATGGGAAGGGGCTTTTGCTCAGGTCTATATCATGTATGTGACAGATGATCTTAGTTCCGCCTTACCCTACCTCTATCGTATTGGTCTCTTTCATGTTTTTGTTCAGAGTTCCTCATCTTTAGATCTCTATGGATTAGGTATGAATTGTCAAACCTTTTTTATATTCAAGAAGCAACAAATTAAAGTTTAATTTTCCTAATCAGCACTACTCATAATTGTTATATCATCCCACCCACATGGAACAGCCTTCAACCCACATGAACGGCTACTTGGAAAATGTTTAACAGCGTTGTTGTAAAATCATTGGAAGTTTCATGAATACTTCCTTGAAACTACATGTATCTTGTCATCATCCTCAATAATGAGCAGCTCTGAGGAGCTCAAAACTAGTATCTAAACACATGCAGTCATCCATTAAAAAGTCCACTTATTCACCTCACACCTTCTCTTCCAGTCATCGCTAACTGAGTAAAATGAAAAATTGTGTAAAATGAAAAATTGTGTAAAATGAAAAATTGTGTAAAATGAAAAATTGTGTAAAATGAAAAATTGTGTAAAATGGAAAATTGTGTAAAATGAAAAATTGTGTAAAATGAAAAATTGTGTAAAATGAAAAATTGTGTAAAATAAAGATTGTCAACTGAAAAATTGTATGAAATGAAAAATTCTCTTTTCTCTTTTAGGAGTATGCAAGGGTAGATTTGACACGGTGTTTGACTGGATCCGCCTATCGGTAACGCAGGGGCTTATTTACAACACCTACTTCTTCCGGCGAAGTCGTTATTGGATGTATGAGAACCGCTTCAACCGTACCCGTTACGGCGACCCTCTCGTCATTACCAATGAGTGGAAAGGGGTGCCGGGCGGGGTGGACGCCTACACCCAGGTCATTCTCTGGGATGCAGACGTCTACCGTTGGAAAATTGAAACTTATTTCTTCAAAGGTGGGTATCCAGTCTTTAATGCTATTTTAAAAATGAGTTTTCCAAAATAATGTTATTCCGCAAGGGACAAATCTTCTATATCTACTTGAAAGTTCACATGTATGTGTGAAAAGGGTCAGTAAATGACATGAAAAGATAATTCCATAAGGGACAAATCTTCAATTTTTATGTCTACTTGAAAGTACACATGTATGTGAAAATGGTTAGTAAATGAAATGGAAAGAAAAGAACAATTTTACTTGGAGCATTTCTCAGACCGGCATCGTCTCTCTTTAATTCAAGTTCACTTTTTTTCTCATTTTGTGGCATGATATATATTAACTTATATGGGGTTAAGTAGGGGCGGATGTGATTCAAGGAGCTTCCATGTTTATGACCTATTGTGTTTATGGAGATAAGAAAGACCTATCAAACCTTCCAAAGTTATTACCCTGGTCTTTAATGGTGACTCATATCATAGAAGTATTGTGCTGGGAATGTTATTACTTCTGAAAGTTATCAGATGTCTTTGCAAACACATAGAGAATGTTATTTCTGCTTTATAATGTGATTTCTAAAATTAATATCTTCATTTTTCAGGAGATAAGTTCTACATTTTCGACAGTGATAGAGATAAAGTTCAGAGAGGGATGTTAATTAGTGACTACTTTGGACCGAAGAACGATTCCTCAGAGGCCATCCCTAGTAATCTGGACAGCGTCTTCTTTGACATCCATAGTCAAAAGTTACAGTTCTTCAAGGGCGAATGGGTACGTTTCAAAGATTGATATCACTACTCTATATAAAATGTCTGCTTTTTGGAATTTGGAATGACTCCACGGCATTAGATATTTCAAATTAAAAGGGTTTACTGGGTCAGCTAGTTGATTCTGAGTTATTGACTGTTGTTCTTTTGTTAATGGGGAGCTGTTCATCTTTTAACATTGAGCCGCTTCACGTCTATAATTATGTTAGCTGCCTAAACCCATGTTAGTGTTTTTAAACCTCCGAATCAATGATTTCTTTAAACCAGTTAACTGATTATTTTCTAGAGTGAAACATTCCTTGAGCTAATCATTCTCTTCAACTTTACATCTATGATAAGTGCCTTTGTTTTGAGCGATTTTGTTGTTGTTGCTATTATCAGTTTCCACCATCTATTTAACCTGAGCTACTAATACTCTTCGTCTATAGATACTACAACCCATGCATTAATAACGAACCACGTCTTAATCTCGAGTCACCGATTGATAATATTATGTGATAAATGCTTTTATTCTAAGCCACCTTATATATGTAATATTGATAGTTAAAGTAGACTGACCCATAGTGGGGGGGGGGGGCATGCACCCCTCCTTTTTTCTGAATAAATTGCGTTTTTTTAATGTAACATTCCAAAAGAGAAGATCATTAAATAGGAAAAGAAATTAAAATACTACGCCACCGCCCTCCCTCTATTTTTTAATCCTAAATCCACCACTGTTCAAAAGCTGCTCGGAAAATAACCCTGAGTCACTCATTACTGCAGGGATGTAAGTTTTCAGATTTAAGTCTGGTTTGAGATTTTTCGACTTCAAGACCTCTGATGATAAATTTCAAAAATGAGGTTTTACAACATTCTAGGATAATTAGAGATTTTCTTCAGGCATTTTCAGACGTTTTTCATTGACTTACACCCCTGTTACTGTAGGTTTACATCTACGACCCGGCGGCCGGCTCCAACCGCTGCTGCGAGCACAAGGCCAAGTTCACCGACTTCTACCCGACCCCAGAAGGCAAGGAGCTCTCGGGCAGCGTGGACGCCGTCTACTACTCGCACACCCAGCGCAAACAGTACTTCTTTAAGGACGAGGACGTCTGGATCAACGAGGGCACCGCCGCCGCCAACTCGCACCGGCTGAGGTTCATGAAGGAGTGGTATGGCATTTGGTTCGACATATGTGACGTTGGGGACGGCTCCCCGAAACAAGCGACTAAAGGTAAACAACTGACAGCCACCACTCTGGTGCCCTCATAGTAGTGAGAGCTAGGTGTTAAAGGTTGTTGTAATGCCGTCGCCGTTTGTATATTGATTGATTGAAATGCCAAAGCCATTGGCGCGTGGTGGCAGCAAGAGCATCAGCAGCAGTTGGAGAGATTGGCGTGCTTTCAACAAGTATGAAGTTTTATTTCTTATTTCCAGGCGCGTAGAGCTGGTTAATAATAGTACAATTTCGACGTTGACTTATACTTATGGAACTGCTTGGCGGATATCAAAAAACCGATACCAAAGAAGAAAAGCAAAGAAAGAGGAGGGGATGTTTCAAAGAAGTATAAGGTGTTGGATCAATTAGAGTTGCTTGACGAAAATTAGAAGTGCGTTGGAAAAAGCACAAACAAACTGAGAAGAACATTTCTTCATAGACCCACGTGCAGGCATTTGGGAACCTATGCAAGGTTGTACGTCTCCGTCGGTCGTCCATTCTAACCCACCCTTAGCATATTGGTTCCGCGGGGGAAGGCTTCTATGAGCATTATGCTGGAGTAACATTCTGCACGGAGCCAAGCTCCCTGCGTGGTCTGAACGTTGCGGTTTCCTAATCCACAAGTTGTATGAAGCACAAACGGACGGTTGAGCGAGAACAAAAAAACTGTGACGGCGCCCAATGTACATATAGTATGCAGAAATTCTACAACAATTTCAGGATTGTTTGTAAGGTAAACACGATGTCTGTCTCATTTCTTTTTAATCGGAAGGGTACGCCCAACCACCACAACCACCACCGCCACGTTAGCCTTGCTTATGTATATGTACATCCCGACGAGACGTTGAGCTGTGGGCTAACCCAACGTCCTGTACAGAACTTTGAGACAGAACTACGAGTTGAAACAGTCCCTTGATAAGAAGACCCCACCGCAGTGACCTGCATTGGAGCCGGCGCGTTTTTCTTGGAGAGGACACATGTTAAAGAAACTTAGAAAGAGGAAAAAGTGATGACGTTGCTGGAATTGCAGCCTCTGTTCAACCCAGAGTCAGCCTGCTGCTACCAGTTCACTTTCCGACAAAAACTACAATGGCAAATCTGTGATATCTTGGGTTGGTTTATTGTTTGAGTTTATTTTCTGAAGGTCAAAGCGATCCGTGGGACTGATGGGCTCCACTATCCGATTGTACTCCGGAGCAGTGCCTATATTATTAACCCCAATTTCAAAGACATACACATATGAACATATCTGTTACAGAAATGTATTCTATTCAGCGAAGGCCAAAAGTAAGCCGAACCAAAGTGGAAAAAGCGATTGAAAAAAAACAGTAGGAAGATTATTTTATTTTAGCAAAGCATGTGGAATGAAGGTTCCCTAAGTTGTTGTCAAGCACGACCTGGTGGATTTTGGAGAATAGACTTATTGAATGAATTTGTATGTGAAACTGCTGAGGCATTTGATACAACAATCATCTTAAATTTCAGAAATATTCTATATGTGTACAAAATATACTAAGTATGTGATGTCTTCCATGTAATTCTAGTCCATCACCTTATGGTTTCAGATTGATTTGTATATACCGACCAGCATACAATTGCATGTTTAAGTTATTCAATAGCAAAGCCTAACTATTTATTGCACTGAATCTGAATCTTTGTTACCTATACCTATATAAACACTGCATTTTTTCTGTTTACCCCTGCATATCTTAACGTATACTTCCATCCCAAAGACATAACAAGAGACGTTCTCTGAAATTAATTTGTGCTTTCCCAAGTTCTTTATAGTTTGCGGTGATATTGGTGCAGTCTTGTCTGTGCCTCCGTAAAAGAAGGACATTCCACTGGTGATGTTTATTCCTAAAGCAAATCTGAGTTGAGTAATTTCTGAAAGTGTAAGTTGTATGAGGGTGTATATGCTATGGTAATAAGGATTGAAACAGGGGTGACACCTGGTCGGAAACTCACATAATTCTATTCCCAAATTCACCATTTTCTTATAGTCCAGGATATCGAAAATAAGTTAGTTGAAACATCCTGTAACTTTCATTTGTTCGGCTGAAGTCTGAGTTGAAATAATCATCCATATTGTACATAGATAATATTTAATCGGCAAACACCGCTCTGCCCTGGAGAGTTTGCTTGGAATGTGTTCAGTTTGATGTATCAATGCTGTTGTTGAAAACGTTCTCTAGTTGAATATAGGAGGATGTTCTCCTTGATTACAAAGCAGTTATCAATTTTGTTGCATTTTACCAGGGTACTAACCTCTCCCCATCTCTAGAAGTCGTTATTGCAGTAGCCATGCTGGTTCACTTACCTTCCATTATAGATAACACAAGCAACATTACAGAGAAAAGCAGCAGGTCCAAGGAAATTCTCATCAAATTCCTTGTTTTGATTTAGTATTCAGTCAGACTAGAAGGATTTGAGTTGTGATTGCGGGTATTTGTGTATAGTGTTACTGTAAAACAATACACGTACCTGGTTGGGTGTGAAAGAGTTCAATAATAATTATCATGCAGTCGCATTCAATAAACGAACAATACATTATATTACACGCCTTCATGACCATGTTCTTATTTGAGCATGAGTCACAGCATGAGCCGTTATTAACTAACACACATACATATATATGCTTCTAACTAGAACTGTCAATCTGATTGAACTAACAACGGGATTCTATGTATAGGAAAGCATGTTCCTGCTTTATATGTACATGTTTTGTCTGCATGGGTCTTCAACATGTTCTAAGCATGATAGAACCATGTCCAGTAGTTATTACATCCCAGCATGCAATGGTGTGACCACCACAAGAGACCACGTGAATCATACATGTAATTATATGCACGTGAAGGATACTATTTAGTCCAACATAACACACGTGAACGTTTTGCGCACGAACACCCACTTTCATTTACAAATGACCAATGTTTTAGCACCTTTCAGTGTTGGTAAGTTATATTTGTGACAAGCACTTTTGCATTGCATGAAACGCAACTGCGCATGTGAATGTGTGTCCCAGTGTTTTGACTATGTTGTACTGATGAGGCCAAAGGAAAAACTCTCCGTGTAACGTTAAAAAGAACAAATTGTCCGTGTTGCTTTTCCTTTGACAAATGCATTAATCTATGCAGGAAAAGAGAGTGTGTTAATGTTGTAAAAAAATAATATGTACAAAGACTGTCAAAATGCTTTCAAGTCCCCATAATCGTATAGAGATAGTCGGCTTACAAGAAAATATTGTACGTTTCTTTGGCCTCATTAAGATGTTTTATATTTTGTAGACCATAACTGCTTATTGTAGTTGAATATCGGTATTACAGTCTCCCTAATTGCACTTTTTTCATAACAATATCCGGCTTTAGTGGTAAGCCAAGGGCAGCAGTGAAGGCACAACTTCAAAAAATGTAATCTTAAAATTTCGTCTCAATCTTACTTCACATTGCTCTTATGAGTGTTACTATTCTGATCTAGAGTCTTTTCTAGGAAAATGCTTTCACCCGCTCTCTTTGTATTGACCTTACCTTAAACCCAGGTAATTACCTTAAAAATCAAGGTAACTACCTGCAATCAAGGTAATTCGCAGAATCCGACAGCTATGTGTCTGGGATTCAATATCAGCCCAGAATGGCCCATAATCAATATCTTATCATCACCTCATAACAGGATACAACGTATCTATTTGTGGACACCATAACTCTTCCATCCACATTGGCATACGTTCTGTAATTAAAGTACATGCCGTGGT
Source organism: Lepidonotus clava (assembly GCA_936440205.1). Taxonomy (NCBI): domain Eukaryota; kingdom Metazoa; phylum Annelida; class Polychaeta; order Phyllodocida; family Polynoidae; genus Lepidonotus; species Lepidonotus clava. The sequence continues at coordinate 32,992,581 of OW387145.1, read as the reverse complement.
CATTAGCGTGAATATTACATTGCATTTACCGCCAAAGCTATGAAGTAGAATCATTAATGAATATGGCTTGTTTTATGTAACTTTAAGCAACGCAGCTTCGATTTGTAGCTGAAATCCTCTAGACGCATCCACATGTCGTGGAGCAGGCAGTTGACCTCTGACCCAAGTTACAAGTTGTGAGCCTTTCCCAATATGATTAGTTTACAGAGTAGCTTTAAATTACAGGATGAGTCCCTTTGGTACCATCTGCTATACACGAAATACCACATGGATGTATACAATGTGCAACAATTGCTGTTGGTTTGCTCCGGTTATACGTTGTGCACTTATTTGCGATCATTCTGACAAATTGGCAACCTTGGTGCATTACCTAAAGCTATTGATCCACGATGCGACTAGACGCTACGCGATTCTGCAATCATCCTACATTTCTGTGTATCTAGAAACATTTTTTAATCCAAATTCTACGATTGTATGATACCAATTGGTTTATAGCCTGTAATAGATTAGATTCTTTTAGACAGATTTGCCTATATCATTATATTTTAAAATTCTAAAATCGGAACAGAATCGAGCCATAATCGCATTGTGAATCACCGCCTTATGAATGTACCCGTCTGCCATGCTTTAATTTATCCTGTACGTACTGATCGTTGTCCTGCTTATTTTCTTTGTTCGTCTTCCCGACGCATGCTCAAACGCACGGAATAAAGCATCTTTATCTAGCATGAAAGCAATGTTGTCTCCTTTCCCAGTTTTTTTGCTTTGTTCGTCGTCATTTAACTTGATTGTTGCAATTTTATATATCAGGTAGGCGACTAGCCACCATTTACCTTCACGTTTATAACACAGAATGCCTTTTATTAACTTTAAGCATGTTTTAATTTGCATGTTGCGATTTGCTAAAGAAAAGTGTTTGCCGGGTAAAACTTGAAAGTCGGCAGTCTGAGGCTGGCGCCACTGGTACGTCCAGGTGATTAAATTAAATGCCCAATTTCTACTGAACTGCATCACCCTTGCCTAAATAATTATAACTGGGAAAAAATATGACGAAAAATACCCTAAGTTACCAGCTAACAAGGAACGGGAAACACAAAAAGATTGCCCTCTATACCCCACCCCAGTTCTACTCAAGAATGCATACTTTATTTATGAAATGCTGAAATAGCCATATTGCAGAAAGTACGGAATTTCCGAGAAACATTTCTCTTGGTAAAAATATATATTTTGGATACATAAAATGACAATTGTATGCATCATTTTAATAGTATGACTATCGATTCATCTCTTCCAAGAAGTATTGATACGTCCCCCACACACATCTCGTGTGTGTCGTAGACATAACTACTATAAACACACAGAGAAAAAAGAGCTATTCTAAAACCTTACATGCCAGTTTTCTCCAGTTTTCCCGAAATAGCTTATTCCAGTCCGATCTTCCCATGGCCCTAACTGTATCAACCTTTTGCACATCAGGCCATTGTCATTTTTTCGTTTGGGACACCATACTGAGAATGATTTGAATTTGATCCTTTAATGAAATCTTACATGATAAAATATGAAAATGTACATAAAGATTAAAGGACTATTTAGTATTGAATTATTATTTAGTTCTCAATGATCCAACATTTGAACAACATTCGAGACTTGTAAACAAATTACTTATACATCTGTTTGGGTTTCATTTGCAATTGCATGGCCCAGGGGCGGATCCCGGTGGATGGTCCAGGGGGTCCTGACCCCCCACCCCCACCCTCTTTTGGTGGACCCCTAAACTGCAAAAAGAGGGGGAAATGCCCCTTTCGAAAATCCTGTATCCCCCCCTGATGCCCTTATGAGTAAAATGTCTATAGATACACAATTTCACATTCTGCACTGGGTCGGTGCCTCCATGTTATTATATACAGAAGCCCAGAACACTTGCGAATGGAAACAAACTGTTTGATATATCGTGGACAGGTGGCTTTTGGTATTGGGGCTGAGGGGGAGTAGGTCCTAGTGATGTGGGCCTGGCCCCGCCCGGCCCCACCCGGCCCCGCCCGGCCCCACCCTCGGCCCCAGCAACGGCACCGCCACCAAAACACGGACCTGATACAGTGTTCAAAGTGTAAAATGTTATAACGTATTGTCAATTAAATTCTTCTGGGTGGTAATTCAGGGATGTAAGTTTTCCGATTTTTGTCGGATTTCCGATTTTTTCTCCAGCACCCCAAAAAATCTGTTTCAAAATTTGACATTTAGAAATATGTTTCACAACATTTTAAAAACACATTTAGATTTTCTTATTGTCATTTCCGATTTTTTCACTGTCCTCAACTTACATCCCTGTGGTATGCGGGATCCCATATTTCCTTGAAAATATGTGTCTTGAAAAGGTTACACAATTACAAATCCATTCTAATAATCATGTGGCTAACAACATTAGAAAACTGGTCGCCATAATAATTATCTTATTTCAATATAACATTGTGACGAGGAAAAAATGAGGAAAATTCTCGGGGTCGAAAGTATCAGCGAAAACCAGTACCTTCGGGACAAGTTACCAAATAAAATTTTACTTAGGGGCTGGGGGCTTTCTAGGCTTCATCCAAACCCTTGAATTTCTATTCTGATATGTACAGGTTCTAAATAATGCAGCAGGTTATCAACTGCCTTTACTAAATTAGAAGTGTGCGCATCTTTATTAATATATGAATAGTTAATAATTAATTTTGTATTCAAACTTATATCCGCAAATTATTTGTAGGCCGCCCGGGGGCTTAAATAAATTTGCTCCACTATATCCGCAATCGGTTCACAATCTCTCTCCCCCCCCCCCCCCCCCCCCCACCAAATTGTGAAATGACAAGGGGCCTTCCATTAAGTACGTACGCACATTTTCAAAAATCTCAGACCCCCCCCCCCCTCCCCCCTCAGGCAAAAAAACGCATTGAATATGTACTAGCATGTACGCACATTTTCAAAACTCTCAGACCCCCCCCCTCCCCCCCTTGTTGCGTATGTACTAAATGGAAGGCCCCCAACATTGATTGTTATTCACTAAAATCAACCCCTAACACTTGGCGCCCTTTCTACCCCGGTATGGTAAGATTCTCAGGACAAACCGCCACTAAAAGGACGTAGTTTTGTAACCTACTTTGGGTCCCACCGGCTGGGACCAATATTTCTTGAGGTTGCCATGGTCTGGTCAGTTTCACTGAATTGTCAAATGAAATTGACCCCCGCAACGGAATAAGTTTACATGTAAAATACACACGATTTGTGTACAGGAATTAAGCACGATTTAGCACGTGATAAATCTAAGACAATTGGATCGGTCGATTTGTAGTAGAAGGGGATAGGTCGGCGGGGGGTAGTGGAATATGTGCTGGAGTAAAACACTGTATTATTTACAGAATGTTACAATATGACCGGAAAAAAGACGGTGGTTTTAAATTTGGGTATGTTCTATGAGGGCCTGCTGTCTTTTGTAAAACTTCCAGTTATGAATCATATAAAGACAGCGTAAACAGTGGCTATTGGGGAAATAAGGGTTAAAGAAGTTTGGGAAAAGGAGAGGGGAGGTCATGGGATTGAACCTGTCGACATCTAGCCCCATTCTCACGTGGAGAACTCTTTCAACAGTAAATTCCATCTGACATCAAAACATGCTTTCTCCACTAATGTACGCGTTTTTAGATTATCCACCATTTAACCCTAGCTCTGCTTAGGTTCACCCTGATGTCAGATTACATTAATCTATTCAGATCCAATTTAATATAAAGATATAAAATAGTTTGGATTCATTCTATCCCAGACTAAATCCTCAGGCCTCTATACTGACCATTAATACATGAATTAATGCATCTGAAAAAAAGATAATCCATGAAGAAAATTGATTAAGAAAATAACAATTTTCGTTCTAATTACCTATAAAAAAAATCATTAATGAGTTATTAACTCCAGTATGCAGTTTGAGTCGTAACCTACTCCTTTGTTTCAACCAGCAACACTCACGATTCCTTATTCATATATTCATCCGAACATGAAAGGTTGTGTCACACAAAAGTATTATCTCATGTGTATTTGCATTGTCCCCACGACATCCCCTGCAGACACAGTTGTCTCTGTGAGACTGGTTTGTGTGACCCATTTCCTTTTGTCCCATCCGCTACTATTACACTACGCAATATGATATTAATGAGTGTGCATACAAAAGTGAGAAACTTTGAGGCCATTCACATGATCAGACACTTCTCTCCAGCTTTCATCACCCAGCTGACAAAGGGTATATGATCCTTGTTCTGTAGAAATAGTTTTTATCAAAGAAGTGGGGTTTAATGCAATTATTATGAATGGCCTTCATTCTATAGGTCGTGAAGGAATATAGATAGTTCGGTAGCTGGCCAGATTAAATCAAAGACAATATTTAGTTACTAAACACCCGCATTCATCTAATACAATTACACAGTGATTTATTTGAATATATTTTGGCATGGCAGATGGTCAAAAGAATATTTCTAAAGCTACATCGAAGACCATAGACGCCTTTCGCAGCATATTATGCGGTAGCTCTGTTGGCCGAAAAATCTCCCACTTCTGTTCATCACACAGACATTCAGAGATCTTTTTCAACAACAATAATAATAATATCTATACAAGAGAGGCATAAGATGGGACCTACCGTAATAGCTAAGATAGTTGATTATGATAATTTCCTGAAAAAATCTGATTTTTGTTAAGATTATCTTTATATAAAAACAATTCGCTTCTGTTGTTCAAAATGTCCTGAAGTAGTAGTGCGCCTGGACGGCGTTTCAAATTCCGCACCAGAAAACCAGGGTGTACGGATTAGACTCATGTTATCATATAGGGTGGGTCTGTTGGCAATTGGCAAGGGAGTACTATACAACTGAAATAGGAAAATTCACTGAGAAAAAAAAACGAAAGAAAGGAAGGAAGACTGGGACACAGCCCCTGATATACTCAATATACAAAAATGAATCAACGATCCTGATAATTATTAAACATTTATCTGACGACAATGTATATAGTTTGTATCATTATATCATGATTATCTTACTTTAACAATCTTACTGTCCAGTAAAGTAAGCCTCGAGATATTTTACCTGAAAAAAAAGTTGAAGTGCTATGCACTTCATACACTGTTAAAACAAGTGTTTAGAACCTAAACACTTTGCTAATCACTTCGGCGCATCCAGTTTTGGAACACTTTATTTCCCTAAACATGTTTAGAATTATTGGTGTTTAGGGTTAAGTGTTTAGAAATTTGTGATGTTTATCTGTTTACCCATGAAGTGTTAAGGTCCTCAAGGTGTTTAGAATCAAAATGCTTATGCTTTTTTGATGTTTAGCTGTTAAGTGTTTAGAAATCTATAATGTTTAGGTGTTTATCTATGATGCATTTAGGTCTTCAACGTGTTTAGGGTTAGGTGTTAAGTTAAACAGTAATATACCATAATAATATGTACAGTGTTCTTTCATTCTTAAGGATGAAAACCATTTTAAATTTAACAATAATATACCGTAATGTGTAAACAAAAAAAACTGTAGATTTTACATGTAAAACACTGCTATGGTACTATGCCATACGGTTTACACCAGATGTAATGTTAACAGCAATTAAAGTTTTATTTTTCCTGTAAACACACTACAGGATCATTGAGCCAATAACCAAGTATGTCCTTCCTTCTTGGTTTAGCCTTGCATGGCTTGTTTGATTGTTGGAGGTAAAACCTTCAGGGTATAGCTAATAAAGTTCTTGAACTAAAAAGGTGTCTACATGTTAATCCTACTGAAAAGGTGTTTTAAAACGTTTTGTAAACGTTTTGGGGGTGTTCTGGTTGGTTGACCATACCTAGAATAGCAGGCCAATGAAGTGATTATCCTAATGACGCTACAAAAACTTAAAAATCTAACATTTTTAATCACAAAGTTCCAAATTCCTAAGTGTATGGAAAAAACATTTTACTAATCATGGACAAAAATATGGACGGCATGTTGCAAACCACTAATAGTACAACTACTTCAAAGTAGTAATTTGATAACTTCAGTAGCCGAGATTTGAACCCGGGGCCCCTCACATATGAAGCCTATGCTCTACCGCTGAGCTATGGAGGCCTGTAGGTAGACACAGCTCAGCTTTGCTACTTAACTGAATAAGAAGGGGTATGAGAGTATTGAACTATTGTCTGTCTAATGTTGAATACCTGTATAGTAGTACAGATCCTACTCATTGGTGCTGACTCTGCCAGTGTGCACTGCATGCAGTCCAAGTTAGCTTAGTTGGTTAGGCTTCTACCTTGAATGTAGAGAATGTGGGTTCTAATCCCAATGTGTCCATTTTTCTTTTCCATAGTATACAATTGATATTATGTGTTTAGATTCTAAACATGTCCCATTCAAAACATGGTTAGAGGTTCCAAGTGTTTAGCTTTTAAACACAACTGATGTCATGCATTTAGATTTTGAGCATAGTTAACCCAACATATGTTTAGAAGTTACAAGTGTTTAGGTTTTAAACAGCTATGGTTTAATGTATTTAGATTATAAACATGTTTATACCCTAAACATATTTAAATTCTAAACACCATTTTAACAGTGTATGAGAAAAATAACACCCTAAAAGACACTGAGGTCTCTTTGTCCTCCCCATCTACTTTGATGGTCATTTTGTCTCTCATTGCGTGATCATTCAGCAACTGCATAAAACTCATGCAGGGGGGCAGACTTTGCCCACGCTTCCCCCCACGTACGAAAACCACATCAAAACTACACAGTTCATTTCCACGATGATTGGTGAAGGCTCACGAAGATTGACCGCAAGTGATTGTGGGAAGGTTAAGTACATACAGCACACATAGTTATATAGTGAGTGCATTATGAAACCAAAATGAGAATCAAGTTGGTTTGTTCAACATAACTTATAATAGTACCTGTATTGCAGCTTTACGGATAAGAATGCACATAGGCATATTCTCTCTGTGGATGGCTGACAATTGAATAAACAACCCGGAAGGGATTATAAATGTATTACAAGATGCTTTTTTCTGTTGGTTCTTCTTTCGTTTATGTCCAAGTACATATACATTCTCCCGCAGGTTGGTGCCGCGCTTATACCATTTGACATTATCTGCTATTTTGCCAATGAGTACTTCTGACATCGACAACAAGACAAGCATCTGTACGACATTTCTGCTCCGAACGTGGAAGACCAATAAGTGAATGATAATCATTCATGACCTGGCAAATACTGAAAAAGCAGATTTATGTGAGGGAGTACAAAATGGATATAGAGTAAACGCTTAGCTTCTAAAAATATGTGAGAATAACATATATGTAGTGTTAACATGGGTGTAGAGGGAATGCTTAACTTATAAAATGCATGGGAATAAAGCCTTTATTCCATGATGTGTTTATGTAATTGCATTCATCATTTTACTTTCGTTTATTGACATGAATGCAAGTGAAACGCAAGCAAGCGCAAGCATTTGCTTGCGTTCATACTAGTGTTTATACTTGTAAGCATTCATGGAACGCAAATATGAATGCAAGTAAAATGCTTTATCCCACGATGCGTTCAGTGCCACTTGCATTCCTTTAATCATGGAAACGCAAGTTTCCTTGCGTTCATATACCAACATGTTTGTATCTGAACGCAAGCAAACTTGCGTTTCCATGATTAAAGGAACCATGTGTCACTAAACGCATCGCGGAATATATAGCCTTAACTTATATTCAGTCTCAAACCCCGTCGCGTGATACGTTCTGCATGTTAGAGATTGATTTCCTCGGTCCGTGTCTGCGGGCGGAGGTCTTTAAGATCAAGGTTCGCACTTTGAAGTGGCCGAATTTCACCGCTCTCTGGGATAGCATGCAAACTCTTGACAGATAACAATTAAGGTGCTTCATCGTGTTTGATGAACTCGGGGGCAGAGCAAACAAAGAGGTGGATTGCCGTCGGGAAGGGCCTACAAGTTGAAAGCGGGGCCATTCTGGTCGGCGAAGAATTCAAACCCACTATGGTGTTATAGTGAGCGGCCGTGGACGTACGGAACGACCATCAAAAGAGTCTGGTAGGCGATATGCTGAGAAAGTGTGAGGTCGAGGTGTGACTGAGGCCTGGGTAGTCAGTGAAGGATGCAGGAGGCCACAACTACAGGCTACATATCCTGGTATTGCTACATGATTAAAATTATTTTTCTGATTCCTCTGGGATGGATAAGAGGATGAGTAATGTACTGAAGTTACTGTATATCAATTGATATATTGCTTTACCTGAGTCTTATGGGTTTATATTACACTTTATCTGTTTATAGGAATTGGAAGATGAAGGACCTGTGTAAGTTGCCAAGTTCAAACGTTTGGTTATCATTGTACTTGCGGACACCTATAGCACATGACATTTAAATATTCCATCAGTATAGCGCATCCTTGACTGCAGCCCTGATGATATAGAAGGAAAGTGTGTGTATGTGGGGGGGGGGGGGGGGGGGGATGGGTAACAATTTGATAAATATTAGTCCATCCCGGGGGTGGCGTTGATCCACAACCGTTATGAAGTGAAAAGGTTTCAGAATGTTCTATCATTTTCAATGTGGGCCAAACTGCACTGATCAGCCTTTGGTTGGCAGAAATGAATACTACATGCCTCCGGTGCCTGCTATTCTTGTTGCCCTCTCAGAATATATAGAATAGAAGGCCCCTGGGTTGGCACTTTCCTTGCACCTACCAGCCTTTCACCCTTCCATGGCTGGCACGGTGCTAATTGCCGAAACAAAGCGCCGCACATTCCTGCAGTTCTGTAGACAGTTTTCACCGCCTCAGGGGTAAAATGGACCCTCCACATACTTACCTTGCCCCCCTCCCCTCAACGCACCCCCACTGCCCTATGCCCCACTATAGAACGAGTCCCGGATGTACCTAAAGTGCCCTGCGGACAACCGGAAGCGGCGCGCGCAGCTTCTGGTTGCGTGTGGTCGCGCAATGACCGTGGCGACACCTTTCGTCGGCGTCCTCCGGCCTTATCGACCTTCAGGAGGCCTACAAGAAACTGTGTAGGAGAGTGGGACCTTTAAAAAGCCCTTTAGGAGATAAATGTAAGGGCTTATGTAATAGGATCGACGCGCCGGCCACGCCCTTCCAATTTGGCCGGGCCTATTCCACAAGGGACCTTCCATTCAGTACGTACGCACATTTTCAAAAATCTCAGACCCTCCACCCCCCTTGGGCAAAAGTACGCATAGGATATGTACTAAAATGTATGCACATTTTCAAAAATCTCAGACCCCACGCCCTCCCCCCTTGATGTGTACATACTTAAAGGAAGGCCCCCAAAATGGCCTTCGCGTCACACGTTCCTGCAGTTATATATCTACAGCAGGCCTATTCCATTCATCTTCCTTTAGCATGAAGTCAAATATCATGTCCCAAATATTATATAAAAGTTAACCCATGTCCTTAAGGCTGAGGACCACCCCCTCTTCGGGTGCTCCTGTAGCCCCCCCCCCCTCCCCCCCCCCCCCGTGTACCTGGCGTTAATTACTTAATCACCTGCGTGTGTTATTAGGGCGCCAATCTACGATATGTCACACGTCGGATGGCTTTTGACGTCCGACACGCCAATCCGAGCATGGAGGGGGTGGGTGGGGAGGGTCTCAGGTGGGCTTTGCTATAGCGCATTTACAACTTTTTACATTTTTTGCTTAATATGTAATAAATAACACATCTTCTTGCCAAAAATTCTAAATATTCTTAGAATGAATGGAATGGTTGGTTAATTTTTCTTGCAGACTCAAAATCAAATCATAATAATATGACAATTTGTTTTGTACGTATAGCTTATACTAAAATTGATACGACTGGTAGGGTTTTAAAAATGTATTCTTTGCTTGGTGGATTATGCGTTAACAGCCCATTCCTTGAGCAAGGAAGGTTCCTGAGGGTGGGATAAAAGTATGCTCAAATTAGCGCTGTCACTGGGAGATATGTCTAATTAGCAATTAGGAATCAACATTTCAAAGACACGGTGGCAGAAGTCTCAGTAAAGTCACCCTGCTTAAAAAGCGGCCCGGAATGACGGTGGATATACTGTTGTCATATTGGCTGTAACAAATTGGTGTCTAACTGCCGACTTACATGTAAGATGTGATATCTAAATGTAGGTTGTTATCATAATTACAATCGACAATATCTCAATGAGCGACATATTTAGATATACCCTTTAATATGTCTCCCTTATTTAGAAATGACAGAATATATCTATTACTGCCACAGTGGATCATGTTGAACGTGGTTTGAGCTCAAAACTCAGACTCAGCGCTCAGACTTCTAAAAAGAAGGTTTATTGATCGGACCCCTGTTCCAATGCAAACAAAGACTTTTTTCCTATTACTTGTATCGGAACATCCTTTTCATGATTTTTCAGCTGTGTACTATAGCGCAAAGCAAAGAGTTTACACTTTGAGACCCTTGGTGAAAAGAGAGTTAAACAGGGTCCTTATAATAGAGAAATGTGATATATAAGACAGTAGCCTGGGGCTGTGACGGCTAGTTGTCGGGTGACTTGGGAAATTTGTCGCTGACTGATTGATATAAGTTGATTTATCTTAATTAGAAGAGGGAAAAACTGACATCTCCCCACATAATACCACCCACAACGACATCGTCATACACCCCCATGCGTCCCCATGAGTTCGATGCTAATGACTTATCCTTCTAATTGGACTTAATATCATGTCTGTATGCCCGGAGGCGATGATAAAGAGATAAAAGTTAATTCTATGTCTCTTCTCGAGATTGATTATGCCATCTGAATATGCTACCCACCGGCGAAATGTATCTGGGAAATACCAGATCCTTATCAAGTAAAATTTGTGGAAAATAAACCTGTTCATTAGCCTATCATACAAATAGGTTGTAACAAAAACTTAGTTTAAACTCCATAAGTTCATATTCAGGTTTATCTTTTGCATCGGTGGTCCACGATAAACAGGATGACACGATATGAAGAAAAAAGTCTCAATTTTATTTTCGTTATTTGTTCCAGACGGGTGGTAATATATTGGACACATCTCAAGAGTAAATTAGGGGTTCTTGCACAATCATACACAATTAGCGAATTAACATTCGCCTCTTGATCCTTAATTAAGTATGACTTATCTTGTAAAAATATTTGTGAGAGGAGGTAAGTGCAATCGCAAATATATGGTGGATATCCGCTGTGCACCCGAATGCCAGAAACATCTTTATCATTTTTCTGATTAAGATCAGTAATCGGCGTGAACTACATGCCGATAAGCTGATAAGCAGCTACACAATTTGCCGTACTATGATATTTGTTATACATTGATTAATGCTATTGATTTGAATCACTAAGAAACAATTTGAAGATTCAGTACAGAAGATTTTCACAGTTTATGGATATATAACATGATGTACCCCTGGAAACTGAGTGACAAACAAAATTAATGTCAATTTTGTCATGGTAGAAAGTGGGAAAAATAGCAAAAATGGTAATTTATGTGATAAAAACAATGATTTCTTAGGACGTGTATTCTTTTTGATAGTTTTTATATTCTCCCAGGTGCAACATATATATGTGGATAAATGGGTAATTTACAACGAAGATTATGAGATAATGGGGACACTACTGAAGTTGAAAAAATACAATATTACATTTCTACTGACCCAATTATTCAATCAAGATCCCTAACATAAAATTTAATGGCAATGGCCATACACCGTCTTCTGAGGTAGTGTTTCCTAACTTAGTTATACCAAAGTCATAGCATTACTCTATAAAATGTCTGGCTTTCGGTATGATACATGCTATGAATTATTTCAATGTACCACAGAGTCTTTTACATTAAACTAGTACAGCCGGGTTAAAAACTCATTTCCCCCCAGATTGTGAACCTTGCCTTGTTTTATATAGAGCCAAGCGACACATTCAATTTGTTCTAAACAATATTTCCTACTACACAGGCTGCCAAAAACCATTTCAACAATGCCATGACCCATCAAGAGGTTGCTCGCGACCAAGTGCATTTCTTTTGTTACATCCTAATGAAACCTATCGACACAAGACAAAAGCCTATAGCGAAGAAGTGCACTCCCGGCCATATCAGGTGACTCAACTTCTTTGATTCTCAAAACCGCCAAAATGATACACTTTTGTACAACTATTACCACGTGTCGACATGGACACTTTGGTGGAGATACCATGCCATGACCCCAGGGAAGGTCATCAGGTCAAGAGGTCATGGGGAGCCGCCCAGTACATTGGGTAAAAAAAAAATCAGGGGGCACCTTATCGAGGCGGTCCTCATATCGCACCTAAGTTTTCAGTAATACCATGTAATTTATAACTAAATGTCAATACGTTTTTTGTTACTTTAAATGGTATTCAGGGGCGGAACCAGAATATTGAAAAGGGGGGCGCACATATTTTAAAAGTAATAAAATATCCCTTGGATCGCCCCTTGATATTTGACCTGCCTATGCTAAAAACGGATAAGTTGCATTGATGAAAACGTTTAAAAATTCTAAGTTAATTTTATAGACACCATGTCGTGTTCTTACATTTTTCAATGATCCATCTCCCCACATAAATCATAGGTGTGTACACTCCTAATAGTAATACTGTACTCAAATATCGCCTTTTTTAATGTAAAACTCATGCCGCCCCTGAAAGTTCTAGGTGTGTGTACCCCTAGGACTGTACTATAGTAAATGCGTGTGAACCAGATCGGCCTCTTCACTTGGTACACATGTCCCCGGTTGGTCGAGGTTATTGTCTCTAACAGAGAGGTTATTAATCTCCGCTGACACCGTCTTTGGTGCCATAGTCGGTGAGTTCCGAAAACTGACCCGAGGGGGCGTTGGTTTCGGGCGTGGCTACTTCCGCAATCTGCCGCCGCTGTGGCTCCGTGGGATCCAAGAAATGGCGCGAAAGCCGAGCAGACGACAATTTAGAAACAATTTCGTGGACAAATGAAAAGCACATGGGCCTTTGTTTCATGGCTCGAACTATGTGAGAAGTTCCCATGCCCTTCATATAGTGACCCATTATTTTCTTTTCGTTATGAGTTAATGAAAAGACAAAATAAAATGACCTAGGTTATTGTATTGTTCCCTCAAAGGTCTCAGTATAGTTTATGATAACACAAGATGATTTCCAAATGAATTCCAACATTGCAGATGAATGGGTCGAGCTCAACGCAAGTAAGTTCATTTTTTAAGTTTATCTAATGGGCCAGTTGTACATACTGATTGTCTATAAGTTCATAAATGTTTACCGTCGATAACAGTGGCGGATTTAGAGTGGGGGGGGGGGGGGGGCGCCCCCACCTTTTTTTTTGACAAATCTTTAATTTCTTTAATGTAAAATTCGGCCAACAAGTAATTAAGGAAGATTTTTTCCAATAGCGGCCCCCCCCCTTTAAAAAAAAACACACAAAAAAAAACCTGGGTCCGCCACTGTTTAGCTAAAGCTTTAATTTCATGTTTTAGTGGAACACCTACAGTAACTTTCATAATTCAAAATTTATTTATTTATTTTCTCCGGTTCTTTTAGTTACTTTTTTTAAAGATGTTTACGGACATTTTTGGACAGATTGACTTCCGGAATGATTGCACCAATTTTGAGAACGCGGTTAATCATTAGAAAAAAGCTTTCTCTATAACAATCTTTCGTTCCCCGTTTCAAAGATATGCTACTTTAAATCTTTTCTCTTACCAAGTGTAAGTTTAGTCCATGTAAGCACAGTTCATTCAGGTCTACAGATTTGGGTGACGAGACACATCAAAGAAGTTACCGCTTCAACCCCACCCTAACTTACTTGACAGGACAGTCTACAGGCAGCGGGTGGGAGAGTGGATAAAAAATAAGAAAAATAGAAAAAAAAGAAGAAAACTTGGTAAGAATTGGTATGATGCCGATGAAGACAGTAACCATGCCAACGGACCTGGGGGTAACTCCGGTCTTGTCCAAGGTGCTGCAGGGTAGAAGTACGGAGGCGCTTGGTGCAAGATGGCCAGTAAGGAGGCCAGGCCAAACCTGGTCCTGACCCAGCCCCAATCCACACCCATGCCCAACCCATACCCAGCCCAACCCCAACCCATACCCAACCCAGCCCCAATCCACACCCATGCCCAGCCCCAATTCAAACCCAACCCAGCCCCAATCCACACCCAACCCAGCCCCAATCCACACCCAACCCAGCTCCAATCCACACCCAACCCAGCCCCAATCCACACCAAACCCAGCCCCAATCCACACCAAACCCAGCTCCAACCCAGCTCCAATCCACACCCAACCCACGCCCAATCCATACCCAATCCAGCCTCAAGCTATACGACCAACATATTATAGCTGCATGAACTTATGGGGCAAGCTTAATGGTTACTTCATCGATTACTTAGCTGCTGTTGTGTCGTAGTCCCTAAACCACCTTAAAGATTCAGTTTTGGACTCAGTGTGAAAAGATTGGTGTCTTGGGTATTGCCTGTTATTGGATGTTCCCCCCAGCGTGCTATTACTGGGTCTCAGAGACAGGTTTGTGGGACGTGTAGGCCTATGTCGATGCAAGAAATCCGCATCGTCGTCATCCACATACTGATCCTGGTGATGGGTTTCCTCTATCATCATAATTACATTTTTAGAGATTTAGGAGAAAAGAAAAGTAAATCAAGTATAGACCCAGCCTAACCTCAAACCTATAACTGCAATGGTGGATGCAGTATTTCGAAAAAGGAGGAGCGCCAGGTGGGAAAGCGATTTCACAATTCATTTTGAAGAACAAATGAGCGCATGCCCTGCTACCCTCAAGAATCGCATGTAAACAGTTAACTAAATAAATATCTTCATGCTGTATATTGCTGCTGGATTTAATGTACAATTTTACATGCATGGTTCCATTTGGAGAAACAGGAACTAGATGGCTCATGACAGGAAGTAGACGGAGAGCTATAGTCCGAGACTCTAACAATCATGATTTCGATATACATACTAGAAGGTAAAGCACTTGAATACATAGAGATTGATCTTTGCAGGCTTAATGAATATAAGAAAAGCAATTAACTTTCCCCTCTGTCCTCACTTTTACTATAGATTCCTTTCGTTCTTCAGTGTGTATTCCATCCATAGTGGGTCAAATACCAGGACCAACAATGTTTTACTGTAAGTTCCTTTGTCTCTATTTTAGTGTGTTCGTGTGTCTTCTATCCATTGAGCAATTGAGTCCCATACATATGTCAAATTGTTTTGAACGCTGAGGTTCCATAAGAATGTTGTCGCAACAGCTTTAAACACATTCACAACACTTTCTAGTGAGTGCAAATCGATTCATCTGTTTAAAATTACATGTACTAATATTTTAACATGTTTGAAATGCTTCCAAACCGTTATTCTCCTGTAGCTGTCAATATGAATCTCCGAAAACATTTTCTTTTACAACTGTTATTCATGCCGCGACATGTCTCAATGGTCTGTTAACGAAATAGATAAAGGTGGATGTCAACAGGAGGGTGCTGTCTTCAACAGCTTTTGACTGATCTCTGAATTCCTTACCATCTTAAGGCGTGGTCCCTGATGATATTTTAAAAACATTGAACCATGAATTATCGAGTACCGAGTAGGTACTTTTCTGTTTATCTATCGCACCAAATAAGGGAAATGCCAAAATATTATTTAACCAAGAATATCATATAATGACAATATATCAAATATTTCTATTATAATGACCAACTAGAATGTAAAAGTTTTGATTATGTGAAAAAAAAGCCCAACCAGAGGTGTGATGTTATAATAACGTTGCAGTAACATTCTACTTGGTCCTGGTTTGGTTCTTGTTACGTTCTTTTGATGACTCCCAATTACGCTGCTTTGACCTACTGCTGCGAAGTTCCACTGCGACATTATTATAACATTCTGGTTATGTTCTTTGACCTAAACAGAATGTTCTTATAATGTTATGTTTTGGTTTTTTAACATCCTAATTTGGTGAGGTTCCAACCTCACCATCAATAACGTTATTGTTATGTGCCATCTTAGTAAGTAACAAACTGACTAAAAAAGTATTTTTGCAGAACGTTTCTGTTACACATCCAACAATTATCTAATGTCCCTTAGAAAAATGAAATTTGAATTATACTCAGCAGACATCTCTCACTTTACCTGACTTTTCCGGAGCTACCGCCTCGTTTTGAGTAGCGCGGCAAACACCAGAAGAAGAGTATACACCTATTGCGGCCGCGCATGCGCTCATTGTACCCTCCCTGAATACATCACTTGACGGCAGACAGTAATGTAAACTGGGAGTTCTGTGGACCAAGGCGCTCCTGGCGGCCACTAAGCCAACTAATGGAGAAGGCAAACAGGCTGACGGCGCCAGTGGAGAAGAACTGGTAATTCTCTCAGCACCCCTTATAATAAGATAGCATACACTGCCTTTGAGGGACTAATAATCCTTGCAAACACGACCTGATAGGTAGCAGAGGTTGACCAAGGTGATGCTTTCAGGCCGGGCCAAAATGTATCTATTGGGGCTGACCTGGCAGTAATGTGAATGAGTCTTTGATCAGAGGTGTCGTGTTGACCTAGGAGGCCCTAGCATGAGAGTGCCAGACTTTGCCGTTTCTGCATTTGGCGACACTTTTCATTTCAGTGGAGAGATTTTCAGACCTTTTTGCAATGGGTCTTTTTGAGGATGGAGCCATATCGTTCAAAAAGTCCCCCATGCATCATTAGAAATGAGAATAGACTTTGACGTGTGTGTTCCTCTGAAGACCCCCAGAAGAGATTTCTTATGTATTTAAAATGTCAAAAATTGTAGACACATCTGATCCTTAGTATAAATGGTAAGGATAGCGGTCAAAAAATGGTCAATGGGATTCTATAGAAGCTAGTGAAAGTCCAAGAAAGCACGTTTTTATGCTGAATTCTTTTTCATATTGAGGGGTATTCATTCAACATAAATTCATCTAAGGTCTACTTGGAAGTACCAATCAGTTTTATTCTATTTCAACATAAAGAGCCAATGTCTCTTTTTGCCATACACCGATGCTTAATTGTTTTTCGCTCACACAAAATCCAGTAGGGCTGGGGACGTCTTTTGCACGAGGGCATGAGAACAGTATATGTATGACCTTTGTCGTTCGCTTGGGGCCTTGTTTGCAAACTTCAGGTGGCAACAGCTTCAGAGAAGTGTGTATATGCGGGGCTGGGGAGGGAGCAGGGGCTTTGACCTTCCCTTGGGCCTCGTCCAAGGCATGGGACAACGTTGAGAGCGAGAAAATGCCCCTCCTTGACAAGACTACAGCTCGTTTATTGACCGTACCTGACTCCCAGCCCCCAGCGACCATATCCCTGCCTCCAGTCTAAACCCCGCCGGATTTACCAGGCTTTAGTCCGTCGCCGTTCCCTCCACGATTCCTCAAACTTTTTTCCCCATCCTTACCTCTTTCTGCGGCTTTGCGTGTGTCTTTTTTTCGCTCGTTTCGCAGCGGGAAACGTCCCAATAAGGACCACAGGAGAGGAGTTGTGACGTCGGCAGAGTATATTTTCAAACAGAACCATTTTAGGGGAGGATATGCGGGAACAATCGGGGCTTTACTCCGAATAAGCCAGACTACAAAATGTTGGTGGAGTGTTGAGACAATATTCTCACAATGTCTTCCTCTTGGCGGTTTTCATTGTGTCGGAGAATCAATGAGTGGCTTGTTAAAACATAGCGTTCGTGTATCTCCTCCTAAACATACCGGAGATGAATGAAATCCCTGAACAAACCAAGAAAGTTGAAGTTGCATGGTACAGTAAACTATTCGGAATACTAATGAAGAAGTCTACTTGAAATAATTACTTGTATGGCATATACTTGAATATTGGTCATATTTACATAAGGGGTGTATCTTCTTTGCAAATTCTTTGCAAAAAGGGACGATATTTGCTTCATCAAAAGAAACTCTAAATAACGAGAGCGATGAGACAGTATCCATCCATACAAAATGGATAGTCACCGAAAGTAATCATATAGCTCATATATGAATTGGGGAGCCATTGTTTCTTTGACTTCTTATGACTCTTATGTGTGTTTTCTATTTCTGATTTTCGGTTCTGAATTTCGGTAATGTAACAGATTCGTAATTAGTATTGGACATTTCCCTTTTCAAAGAGTTTTGTGCTGAACTTCGGGATTTGATGTTTTGGATTATAATAAATCAGATTGTATTCACTCTATGAATGCATCTTATAGGAAAATATATTATGACACATTTTTTTCTATATGAGGTTCGTATTATGAAGCGATGTGTAATTGTACTATATAAGCTGGCTAATATATGGTGGGTTTTCTTATTTCCATGTACATAATCAACCTCCTAAAACTCAGCTAATTTCAGCATTACCTTTTTGAACATTAGGCTTATCATTTTTACATACTACGTGTTATTGAAAAGCTAATTCGCAGTCTTTAGAACTAATCGTATTGAACTATTGTTAATGTTTGATTTTAGACTGCGTAAGATTCGTGTATATCCAAGTCTTCATGAGTTGCTTTTCCAGAATGCCTGAGTAATACAGACTGCGTTTAAAGTTTGTCCATTCACTTCCCAATAGTTCAAAAGAAATGAACGATGAGGGAGCTTCTTAATATGAAAGGGTTTTTATTCAGTACACATCTCATCCCGAGTCAAAGCCACCATGTATAAGTCTTCATCAGTCCACCTCCCATCTCCTATCAGCAATCAACCACATTTAGAACACGAGTTGCTCCAACACCTTCTAGACCATTCTAGTATTCAGCTCTAACACAATCCTATGTCCGAGGTAGTGGATATTGGTAAACTCCAGTCTGTTACACGGAGTCGATGTACTTACTCCAGGTATAACTCCTTGGCTACACATGTTTAGCTGATGTTCTCACTAAACTAAGTGACTACTAACTTCTAACCAACTAACTCACTAACTGACTGCTCCTCACTTTGCAGCACCTTTTATACTAGTTAGCAGGTGGCGCTAGGAGCGTAAAGTCTAGAGTAGACTAGAAGTAGACTTGCTAAGTCTGATCCTTGATGGGTTATATAACACGAAGAAATATTAAAAGTACTAAGCGATTAGTACATTCGACGGCGGTCAGGTGTTTGAGTTTAAGGAGGTGGACGACATAGCTCAAACCAAATGAAGATTTTTAACCAAATGTAGCAGTTTCCAATTTTGATGATTGGATATATTTGTTAAACCATGGTGGGGTGGCCTTGACTCTCGTGGTACATTCAGCACAAGGTGGTGATAATCAAGTTCTTTTGTTCATTTGAAGATTGTAAACAAAGATACATTCAGTTTTACTTAATACATAAGTACATTTCCAGTAGT
The DNA here is from genome assembly GCA_936440205.1 of Lepidonotus clava. Taxonomy (NCBI): domain Eukaryota; kingdom Metazoa; phylum Annelida; class Polychaeta; order Phyllodocida; family Polynoidae; genus Lepidonotus; species Lepidonotus clava. The sequence continues at coordinate 32,973,209 of OW387145.1, read as the reverse complement.
CTATGTTAAGACTTGAGATCAGTGAAAATATTCATGAACATGAAGGTTTTTAGGAAGAGTTCCTATCATTGTCTGCTCATATTAAGGCTTAAGAGTTGTGTCACCCGTGCATAAGGTGACCAGATAAAGTAATGATGATCAGCCCAGATTAAGGCCCAAGGATAGTGACACCGTGCATAAGGTGACAAGGTAAGTGTTAATGAACCATGATCATTTTATGGTAGGTAAATGATGACATAATCATGTTGACAAACAGTAAGATCAGTTTTAGAGAATGAGAAACATCATTATTGCGACACCCGTGCTTAAGGTGGCAAAGTTAGGTTTTTAACTTAGTACATGCATGTACAGTTTCTGATAATTATGATTTGTAACGCAAGTCAACAGAACTCAACATATATACAGTGTAAAGTTGTCTTAACCTTTTAAGAGTAACAAGTACACATCAAATCTAATTTCAGAACAAGTTTAACACAACAGAAATCAATGCGGAGAATTCGGACATTTTGAACGAACAAATTTCATTGTACAATGCGTGTCAAATTTCAATCAAAACCACATTATTTACAATAAATACAAGATCTCTGTATTAGGTTTAGCAATACCGAGCAGTTGGAACCAGAAAATACCATCATTCCCGTCACGCGTCCGCCAGCTATACTTAGTACACGTGTACTTAGCGGGACGCTTGACTGGAGTTCCCCTTCCCGGGTCTGACCTCGATATGATTCCTCCAGGCGCGAAGCGCCCGGATGGCAAATTTCTGTCTCGATCAAACTTTCAAGTTTGAAGGTTCGACCTGACATTTTGAGCCGATATGAATTAATTTTATCGCCTGATTATGTTAGTTGGGGACCTAAGCTTTAGTTCAGCATAGATTTTGTAATAAATTATGCGATGGATTGATCATGCCAGCCGATTTCAAAATTTGGATCTTTTGGATCAAAAAGGAGTTTCCCAAATTAGCCTCGTTTTGACGTCATTTTAATCAGTGTCGCTCATTTTTTTGGACGGAGAGGACGTATTTGTTTTCGCTCTCTTTCAACAATGGCCCGCGTCGCAGTTTTCTGTAGTCAAAGGGAGAGCGGGATCGAGGGGTACAACGACCTGATCGTCGGGGATACAGCCCACAGTTTGACCGTGGTGGAGTGTGTAGACGCCGGGACTGCCGATTTAGCCGGGGCGGCTTTCGCGCACCATTGCGTGTGGCCCGACGACCTGTTAGTGATCGTGGTCAACCTTCTGGACATTTTACGATGGGACGCGGAGCTGGAGTTATACATTCCCCTCTTCTCTTCCACTACGGCCGCGGTGACCTTTTACGGGGAAACGCTCAACAGGGCTTTTCTTAACCTACGCAGTCACCCTGTCCCCGCCACCGTGATGTTCACCACTGTGACGGGCATCAACACGGAGTCTTGGGAGTTGACGTGCGAGGACGCGTCATTTCAACGATGGATGAACCACCTGGTGCCCCGGGTCAACCGGGAGGTTCGCCATGCGAACCGCTGGTTTGGCGTTCCAACAGCCGACCTGGGTCACCGCCTCCACATCACGCGTCAGACTGCCGACGGGGCCTTCACCGTCCACGACTACCGAGAGTTCGTGGACGGTTTCATGCCGACCCATCGACAGCTTCGACGGTGGGCTCGCGCCCTGGGCCGGCTCCTTCGCCAGCTCCCAATAGCTCCCCGCTAGTCCAACCCCTTCCCCCCTGTACATACTGATTGCCTGCGGTGATTAGTGGGCCTTAATTCCCGGCTAGTGATTGAGCCATAAACATTATTTGACAATCAACAAGAGTTCATCGGATCCAATTCCCGGCCAGTGATCGGACCACCAAGGACTAGATGTTTTTCTTTGTGGCTGTTTGCCGGACTGTTCGGGGCGGCTCGTCGGATCTGTTTGGGTGTGTGTGCTCCTCCTCCGCCGGCTCTACCTCAGCGGCAGCTCTTCCCTGCTCTGGTAAGTGTAGTCCTTTCCTTTGTATTCTTGACGTGTTCGGTAGGCTGCTAACCCGTAGATTTAAGGAGATTGTTTGTTCGGAAATTAGGCAACAGTTCTCTCAGCTCGTCTCCACGTGGTTGTATTCCGGAAGCTGATGTCACTCCCGGAACCAGAAACTGTGTTTCGCTGGTGATTTTTGTAACGGGTAGAGTGGGGCGGCCACCTAGTGTTTACTTTTGACTTCAAGATGGTGGACGCGGGCTGAGAGCTGGAACCTTGCGTACTAAACTTATTGTCTTTTCAGGTCCCTTGGTAGGTTAAGGTGATGTAGATGAAGTAACGTGACACGGTCGGACACTGAACAACGTTCGGCTTATTATTTTAGTGGGAGGATTGTTTAGGCGAACATGATCAAACACTTTACTTTGCGCGTGGTTGGGCGATAATAGGAGGTTTTCTTGACTTAGTGGTTTGTTGACATTACCGATTCAAGCAGGCTTTCTGGAGTGTGGGTAATTCGTATCGTATTGTTATTATTTGATACTATTAACTGTTGGGGACTGACACTGCACATGATAATCAGGTACGGATGGCCAGAGATTCCGGTCTGAGTTGTACAGTACTAGATTTGCTGTAACAGGATTCTTTGTTTAGTCGTTATTCGTGCAGGACATTAGTGTAAATGTCTACATTGGAAACAATTCACATGGGGTGCCCTAGGTAACAAACGCTTCCTAGGGTGTTTTACCCTGGTAAGTTTTAGATGACAGTAGGTGACCAAGTATTTTGGTCCAGACCTCCCAGCATTAGATTGGCTGTGGCAGAATTCTTTGATGAGTAGTTCCCCCTTACAGGTTACAGGAAATATTGACGTGTCGGTCACGTGAGGCGACACCATAGGTGGAGCCGTCCAACGAGTTGTTGGCGACTCCTGGTAAGTTTGAGATGTAGTGGCGAAGGCCACAGATACCCATCCCATGTTTTAGTCTAACAGCAAGACTTCGTCAGTGTCATTGTGTTAGAATAAGTGTTAGAGTGAGTATTATTGTCCAGAGTCGTCTCGAAGAGGAAAAAATACTACTGTGAGGAGACCGAGATGAAGTTTCTAAGACACTGAATGAATTTCCAGATGAAGATTCTGTATGTGTCCTTGTGAAAGAAGGAATGGTATCCTTATTAAGAGCTAGAAAGGCACCAACACCACAAAGATTATCAAGCGTCCCAAGCAGAGATACATGTGTGTACACTGCGGGAGTTCGTACATTCATAGATCAGGCCTTAGTAGGCGCCGTTCCATTGAACGCAGAAGCCACGCTTATCAGTGCCCGAGATTGCCTAACCGACCTCATGGGGAGATAAGAATAATGATAGGAATTGGATCCCTGGTGGTTTCCCTTAGGTGGTCATCATTTTTTTTTTTTTTTTTTTACAAGAGTCAATACTCTTGATAACACTCTTTCTGTACAGCGGTTAGAATAATTACCCAATACACTTCAAGGATTTGTACGTAAACAAGTTAACACCCCCTTCAAGGGTGACAACTGTTCTAACATATTTGACTCCATTTTGTGAAGCCTCCGCTTTAAAACCACAGTTTGTTCTTATTGAATGATTATGTCACGACAAAATTCCTTCTCTTTCTGCTAGTTACAGGTGGTAGCTCGGCGTTCACCCCCTACATTCAGCCTGGGGTTTGAAGACCGAGTTCCACTTTATATTGGGTAGCGGCGCCCTTCTGACAATGCAAACGGGTGCGCCACTAACTCCAAACGGTTCACTGAATAGATATTATACCTATGTTAACAGTAACATCTCACTGTCTACCCTATACTCTACATCACATGGGAAAAACCAACATGACAAGCGGTGGGGGTAGCGTTTTCATTCCGTGAGGTATAAATGTCATTAAAGGACATTAAGTATTAACTGTACAAAGGAGGTTGAGATTATTCGTTCCTCGTTAGTTATCACTAGAGGATCGGGTCTCAGACTCAGGTTCATTTCTGATCTGATTCCCGGTCCTCATTAGTTACACGTGGTTTGTCGGTGCTCTCCCATTCATAGGACCAGAATGGGTAGCACCGAGTTTCCATTGTTATAATTGGGAGCAGACTGCATATATATTTTTTTTTAATATGCAGCCTACACCCCCTTTAAATTATAGAGATGTGTAAATGCATCTCCTTAGATCACTTACTTCCAGACAGCACCTAGTAAGTCGGGCCTTTACCGAAGTACAGTACAAGGTTAAACCCGTTTTCTTGTTCAGGTCTATGCCCGTTTCTCTTGTGGAGAGTCAAGACTACTCCTGAAAAGACTCCGCCCCCAGCTTATCCTAACTATGCGCATGCCGGGCAGGGATAGGTAGTGCTAAAGACAGAGTTAGAATTTTTTATCTCCTTTCTAATAGATCGGGTAAACTTATTAGCTCTGGGTGTCAACCAAGTTTATTGTAGCTTGTTCATCAGGGAATCAGTAGTCCATGTCCCCCCTCTTCAGCTCAACTGTTGAGCGGAGACCTGGATACTTTTAGCGCCACGACGGCGGTCAAGACTAATTTTCATTCATTTATTTTATTTTCTTTTCCTCGACGGCGGTCAGCTCTGAAGCCGCTCATTTTCTTTATTAATTTTAATTATTTCTAATTTTTACCCGGGTCGAAACTTGACTTCTTGCCGTTTTGTCTCTGTTCCGATTAAAACTGGCCTAAAAGTGGTCTAAATAACTTAGTCTTGAATTATGGGCAGTTGTTCATTATTTTCTTTCTTCTTGATACTAGTTGTCGTTGGATCCTGACTTTTTTTTTTTTTTATATTAAAGTCAGGATCCTTTGACCTAAGACGTACGGTGATCCAGTGGTCATTTACACATAACCAAGACGACGGGGCTATTAATAAGGACAGCACCTCGCTCCACCGCCTTGTGAGTTTTCGCTACAGCTTCTCCCCCCCCAGGGATGGCTTGTCCCGTCTGAGGGAGTCGCGATATAGTGAGAGAGAGCCGAGCACCCTGTGAATGTCACCAATTCGCCGTTGTCCCGTAACTACATTTCCTTGTGACCTCCGTTATAGCTCCCAAATATAGCACGCCTTGTCAGGATTTGCACATATCCCTGCCGCTGCAGCGTGTCTATGCCAGGAGCAAACGAGCCACGTATAAGGTACTCTCGTGTGCTGTCACAGAGCGTCTCCCCTGAGAATGTTACTAATTATACTGCTTTCTTATTATATTTTGCCCAAAATTCCCTGAGGAAGAGCTCTTAGTTACACAAATATTGGTTTGCTTTATATATTAGTTTTTAGGTAAATTTCTTTCTACTCGTCGATTTTTTTGTGATGAAGGGACCGCTTGTCAGGAGCCAATCCACCCGGGGCATAGTGACTGCCATGGTCGGGCGTCCACCCCAGTGCCCTTCGCAGCGTCAGTGACGCGTAACCCCAACGTCCTGCCTCCTGTCAGGCACCACTGACACCAGGCCTGTGGGCAGGCTCCTGCTGCTTGTGCAACCCCCTCATCTTTGAGAAGAGTATATATGTAAGCATGCTAAAGAATAGACAGTGGCGTTCCCCAAGTGGCTCCTGTACTGCAGCCCGATCCTAGCGGTAACAACAGCACAGGGGTCAGGTGTAGATGGTACTTGCTTGGGGAAGTTCACTTCGCTCGTTGGGAGCATTGGTCCCGTTGAGCGCTCTTAGGTTTTATACAGAATTTTGAGTTTTTCTTTTAAAATGCTAAAATTTTGCGACACTAGGATCGGTTCCAAATGGTTCCCTACTTTAAAAGCGTTGCCAAATCGTTAACAATGAGAGTGTTGAGCTAGGCTACCGGGCATGGGACACTCGACTCGAGAGAAATTTAGATAACCCATGGGTCCATAGAGAGACGGTTGGACCAGCCTACCCGACCCAAGTTTCCCTGACTGGTGAATCCTTATTGATCAGGCTAGTCAACAGAACCCTACCTACCCAAACAGGTATTGCCCAGCGAACTTCCTGTAACATTTTAGTTTTAGTATTCGTACCTCTGTGTTATTAATTCACCAATTTTACCTGTACAGTACTAGGTCAGGTTTTAACACTCGTTACATTGTCATATGATAACTTCATAAACCGTTCCTGGATTTATTTCGGATGTCCCTGGCCTTATTGTCTTTCGTGCAGATCCTGTTCCGGTCGCTGTTGAGGTGGGCGTGGTCGATCTAGGAGGAGCGTTAGGCATTGTTCCTTGTCCCAACACCGGTTGAGGCCAGTCCGCTCCGACATCGGACCACCCTGCGTCGATGAGGCGAGGTACTCCCATGGGTACAGGAGTGGCTAGCCCCGAGGAATATCTCAGTAGTCTGGCCCTGGTATTGTATTTTAAGTTACTCATCATCAGACGGGCTAGTTTTTTAGATACCCTCAGGGTGTCGGGTAGTGGCACCTTAGATGGGTGTTGTCCAGGTCTAGTCGCTGCTCCCATCAGCTGCGCCCCACAAGTAACTGTCAGGGTGTATTTCAGACACAGCTGGGTCACCAGTAGATCCCTAATGAGCACATAGCCCTCCGTATAAGTGTGGTCTGAGGGCATAGCCAGTTCGCCTAGGAAGATTGTTTCTATCATATGTGGATTGGCAAACTGTACGTACAACCCATCCACAGTCTTTCTTCTAATATTTCTCCACTTTCGCCACACGAGGACCACTATAGTGATGACTAGTACTGCCAATAATATAGCCAGCACTGCCACTGCAGTGGGGTTGGCGGTCGCGTCTGAACACCCAGTTAGTGCCTTTTCATGGTGCAACAGTTTCTCCGGGTCCGCCGTCTCCAAGGCCATGGCTCGAGGTAAGGTCATGGTGAGTCCGGCTAGGGCAGCCTTACCTTGATGGTTCCGCCAGCATTTCCAGAGGACACATCCAATAATTGTCACAGCCACCACTATGCAGAAGATGGTGAGGAGACCAAACCCACCTCCGAAGTTACCTATAGAGAACCACGGGGCGTGTTTCTCTACCTCGTAACGGTCAGTCGCTTTCTTGATACCCTTGGCCAAGTCTTTTCGGTGTTTTTGTATTCGTTTGGCCAAGGAGGCTACAGGTATTTTGGCCTTCAGGCTTTCCTCGATCTCCAGCAGGTCTTTCCTAATTGTTTCAGGGATAGGGTCTGATTCCAACATAGTGGGTTCGTTTTTGGACGTTGTGAAATTCATGTCCCACCCCTTCACACGACTTGCTGCTTCCAACAGGTCATTATGTGGGTACACAACCGTGGTGATCCTGGTGTGCCGGTCACAATTTCGCAAGCTATACGGTATCCACGCTCCTTGTGTTTGGAATGCACAGTCGCATTCCACCTGAACCCTTGCGTAATTTTCTATGTTCACTCCGACCGCAGGCTGGTTTCTGCAAATCATTTGGCCTCGGGTGTCGGCGCTGACCACTAGCATATCTCCGTCGTCTAGGTACACTGCCATCTCTCCGAAGTCTGCTTCCAGTAGATAGTCCAGCTCGCATTTTTCTTGGATCGCTAGGTCGTCGCGCCTCAGTAGTGCAGCAGTGCAGGTGTTGTCTGTAATCTTTTTCATATAGGGCAGGTCCTTACAGAGCGTGATGGTCTGTCCATAACAACCTGACCAACTGCCACTAGCCAATGGTACGTAATACTGGCGGGACATGGACATGGCGACACTTTTGGGTAGATTAACAATTTGGAGAGCGTCCTTCTTAAGTCGCCCCCTAACCGTCACTGGCACAGGAAAAGTTAGTACTTCGTAGACCCGGAACAAATGTTCATCAGCCACCACAGGCACCCTTACATACACTATTAGTTCCTGAGTGGTTTCATTGAATTTGAACGAAGGTTGACTGTTCTCGTAATAGAAGGAAGGATCTGTGAACGCGACATGGAACCTGGGGTGGATCCCCTTCAGGTATCTGTTCACTTCCTGGACCGCTCCGACCATATATTGGCGGGGTACCAAGTCCATAGTCAGCTGGCCCCGCGTCAGGCGTTGTACACCTTTCCTGAACACGCGAGTTTGTTCTACCATTAATTGAAGATACACCATCTCTCCTAACTTGTCTTCCAGAGCGACCGGTATCATATTCAGGTACAGTTCCATCCAATCCACCTTATGTTGCACGAGTTTCATCCTCCGGCGAGTCGTGTTGTGTGCCTTATTTAGTGATCTTAGATTGTCCAGTAGGCCTATCACGACATGGTTAATCTTTTCGACAGCCTCGTCATGTTTTTCATTCATCAGAGCCAAGTCTTCGATCATTTGGTTCGAAGATTCTTGCAATACTCTAATCAATTCTCTGTTATATTTGACATCAGCTGCCAGCCCTTGATTCCAAGAGGTTGGAAGAGGAAAGGTCGGCCATCCTGGATCGTCCAGCATTGTGGGCAACTTCTTCATTCTTTTGACCCTTCCACCTGATTTTAACTCCGACTCTTGATTTTGAGGGTCTTGTTGAGTGTTCTTTATTAGGGAACTTAAGGTTTCATTAAGAACTTCTCGGTACCGACCCTTAAGCGCCTGCGACGTCTGATCCATCCAATTGACCAGCGACCTGATATGGTAGCAGGCCCGATCGAGGGCGTCTCCCCCCTGTAGATATCGGTGACAGACCTGGCCAAAGGTAGCCTTGTTGAAGGAGCGCCTCCTTGGAATAGTGATAAGGAAGCCTTGTCGGACGTGTGTTATATCCGCGGTGGACATTAACTTCCCTGGTTTTAACACTACTCCATATTGTTCTAAAGCTATCACTTCAGCGTTAGGGGCTAGCCCCTCAGGTGGGTTGGAGTCATTATGCACTCCCCTAATGCCCCCTATTATAGCTAATACGAACAGCACTAGCCACTTCATTGTCTTTGTTTTGGCCTTAGCGATAGCTTGAGAAAGTTAATTTTGCAGTTTATCTAAAACATGTTCACAGCAAAGTTACCTTATTTTCCTGCGCACTACTATCATCCATGCGCTGAAATATGCTCTCCTCCCGGGTCCTCTGGTCCGTTTTAGTTTGGGACATGCTCGTAGAGGTTTTGCCCGTTGTCATTTACCACTCGCCTGATGATCCCGCTCTCGTCCTTGGTGACCGTGATTCTCAAGCCTCTCATACGTTCGCAGGACGAGGGGCGCATTGCTCTGAGGGGTCTTGGCCTAGTAGGTTCCAGTCCGAAACGGCCCCCGTTGGATCGTACGACGGTTGGCTCGAGGGGTATGGGTTCGGTACCTGTGGTTGGGTTGTCGCTGGGAGTGGGCTCGGCCACAGTGGGCCCCCCGGCTGGCTGGTTGGTGTCCACTGCTGCTGGTTCCATAGCAGTGGTGAGGGATTGGCGTTGCAGCTCGTTGTCAAGCTGCTCAAGTCTAAACAAGCGGGGTCCGCAGGCTGTAAGTGGTGGAGGAGGGGAGCTCCCGCTGGCCCGTTCCCCACCGGTGGGGTTGGCGCGTGTTGACCGGGTGCTACCTCCACTTTTAGTCCTGGAGCGGCGACGGTTAGCTGTTCCCCTCCCGATCGCCTTTCCAGAGTGGGCAGAGGTCGGCCGCCTCGTGTTGTTTGTAGGCTGGTACTTTCCTTGACGCATTTAGAGTTTTGTGTGGTCCTTTGAATGAAAGGAGCTATCTGAGTTTTAATCTCAGCTAACTGTTTGTTTGATTTTGGCACATCCAGTCCTACTGTTCTCCTAATTTCGTCAACAGTCTCGAATAGTTGGAACAGTGGTTGCGTAAGGTCCCAGAACCAGCCGGCCTGTATCTGCACTGGTTGGTTGACCGCTTCCTCCTTCTGAACCGGCTTGGCCAACGCCGTTAGCCTTGGCTCGGGCTCCGAGTCACTCACCTCAGATAAATTGTAGAAGTCTTTATCTGCTGTCTTCTTTTTGGCTGGAGCCGATTTAGCGGACTTCTTGGCTCCGCCTGTGGTCGTTCTGGTGGGCCGCCGGGCTGGTGTCCTTGGCTTCTTCCGGGCAATCCCGGCGTCGGTTGAGTCCGGACGGACACCGCCCCGGCCCGGCCAACTCCACCGCCTAAGGGTCTGAGCCGGTTGTTTCTTAGTACTCTCCTTCTCGACTGCCTTTTCTTTCATTTGGTAAAATCCTAAAAGAATGGCCCAACGAACCTTCCCTTGGTAGGCAGCGCCCTCTGGTGGGGCCGGCTAATCCGTTTCCTTCTCAGGGGGACGATAATCCTTCCCTCCGTGTCCGCAGGGAAAGTAGTGGTTCCCTTTGGATTGCTATGTGGCCGGAGGGCTAGACAGTTCCCCATGAGTCGGTGGATCAGTGTCCCAGCTAAGTTCTCTTTCTGCTCCTTCCAGGAGAAGTCGGAGGTTGAACAATTTCTATCTCCAACTTCTGTTCAGAGATAGAATCAATATCTATCTCCGTTTCGTCCCGGGCTGGGTTGCGCGCACAATCACCTGCAGCAGAGGTGACCGTCTAGGAGCAGAGTTGCGGACCGACTGGTGGATCGGCGCGGATCCCACGAAATTATAACCGATCCGCTTGCCCATGCCGTCTCCATATTTGGAGCTGTATCTTGTTTCAGGTGGGGGGGGAACGCTTGCATCTGGTCCCAAGAGATGACGCCAAACCACTGGCATCTCTCTTGGCGTGCGCACCCTTCCTTTCTGCCACGCCCCTGGGCGCGGCAAGGTGGCCGTGAGGCAGACCACCTGTTCCATTAGCGCTGATGCTAACGGTGCCGCTCCGCCGAACCTTTATTTTCACAGGGCGGCTAAATTTCCTGCATTAATCATCCATGTCGTCGCTCTCCCCGCCGTTGGACAGAGCGACGTAGTTAGGGCGGCGGTTCCGACGTAGGTTATAGCCACCTTTCGTCGGGACATGGTCCTTTACTGTTTTTTCTGGGCTCTGTTCCGATGTATCCAAGATCGGCACATCACCGCAGGGTAGTTTTATGGGCTTGTTGTTGCCTGGAGGGGATCTCCCCTCCAACGGCTGGCTTTTGCCCCTTCGTTTAGCTCGTTTGCGTTTCCTCTGTCCATTAGCGCCAGCTGTTCCCCGTTCACAGGCGGCTTTATTAGGAACAAAGGATAAGTTTGTGGACAGCGCGGTGTCCGTACTGGTGCCCTGACCATCAGTGATTTGCCCATCTGTTTCTGCTAAATCAGTGGGACTTGGACCAGGTTTTTGTGTAGGTACCTTCCTGGTCATAGGAACTGCATCATGCTCACGGGGACCGGTCGTTCCCGTTGAGCTTTCAGTCTCAGCACCCCTTATTTCGCCCTCTTCTTCAGCGATTTCACCCGTCGGAGTGTGATGCAATTCAGGGTTTCGGTCAGGATCTGCCCCTTTTGAGTTAGTGATTTTCGCTTCTCTCACCAGTTTGGGAATGTTATGAGGGATGGCGGGAGACCAAGGCCCATGTGCAGGTTTGAGTTTTGAAATGTTTACTAGATGTGGGACCTGTTTTCCAGTTTTTAACGACACTAGTCTAACCAGGTGGTCTCCTTTTGTTTCAATTACCCTGAATGGCCCAGTATACCTGTTTGAGAACTTAGACGCTTTATTTTCACTAGCTAAAGGGTCGTACATGTATACCATATCACCTTCGTACATCTGAGTGGGCCGCGCCCGCTCATCAATTCGCAGCCTCAGATCTTTTTCGTAGTTTTGAACTACCCTTTCAGCCATATTCCTAAACATAGCAATATTATCCTTGGTTTGCATGAAAAACTCGCAGTCGTTCAGCGTTTCAGGAATTGTTCCCTGCTCAGGCATTCCCATACTGATTGGATCTCTGCCAAACAGCAGGGTGTGCGGGCTGTATCCCGACCGTACACTGATTGTGGATCTAACTGTCCATAATGCAATGGGAAGTAGATCGATCCAGTTACAGTGGTCGTCAGGGATATAATAAGCAATCAGGTTTTCAATAGTTTTATGTAGTCTTTCTACTCGAGCGTTGCCAGTCGGCATTCGCCCGGTAGTGAACGTTTGTTTGCACGCTAGTCGCGTGGTGATTTCCCTGAATAGCCCTGAGAGGAAGGCCGCCCCCCTGTCTGTGTGCAGACGGTTTACCCGTCCATACCGACACACTATCCCGGTTAGGAAACAGTTGGCCGCGGTTTGCGCAGTGGAGTCTTTCGTGGTGAAAGCCTCTGGCCAACCTGTTAGTAGGTCTATGAAGGTCATGATATATTTTGACCCATCCCTAGCCCTCTTTAGTGGCCCGATGAAATCACACTGTACTACCTCAAAGGGTCGGGTTGGTCTCTCCCAAGACTTAGCTAGGGCCTTGAAATGCGGAGCCCGTCTCCTCAGAGAGCAGGTCTCACAAGCTTTCACATAGTCTACTATGTCGGCGTTCATGTTCCGCCAGTAGAATTTATCAGAGATTTTGGTAGTGAGGTTACTGATCCCTACATGTCCCCCAGCCAAGATGTCATTATGTAATAGTCTCAGGACTTTGGGAATTAACTTTCCTGGAACTATCATACGAGGTTTTAGTCTGACCAGTTGGTCTTGGTGTTTGTTATACCTTTTGACGTTGAACCTACATAGTACCCCCGGTGCTACCATTCCTACAAAATCAGCTTGGTCCATTATTCGCCTAGCTTCAAGGGGATCTGTCGGTAGGTCTCCGTCCTGCAGGTAGTCTATCAATTGCGCGCACTCTGCATCTTGGAGTTGCGCGTTTAATACCGTAGCCACAGAAAGCTCTTCATCCTGAACTTCGGCCTCAAATAACTCACATCCCACAGCGGGCTCATATTCTTCACCTGGGACATGCTCATGATAGACTCTAGACAAATAGTCCGGTAGAAAATGAGTCGCTCCTGGCTCATATATGATTTCAAAATCAAAATCTGATAACGCTAAAGCCCACCGTCTCAGCCGGGCTGACGGGGCTTTGTAGGCACTCTGTAGCAGGGGAATCAACGGTTTGTGATCAGTCACTATTGTGATTTTAGCTCCCTGCAACATGTCCTCATAGTTCTTAATGCCTTTAATTACTGCCAGAGCCTCCTTTTCTGTTACTGAATAATTTAATTCGGCGTCCCGGAGAGTACATCCCCAGAAAGCAACCGGACGGTAGATTTCATCTAGTTTGTGACAAACCGCTGCACCGCACGCGGCGTCTGATGCGTCAGTTAGTAGATAGAAATGCCCTCCTATATCTGGATGAATTAGTAAGGGTGGCGAGGTCAGCAATTTCTTTAACTGTTGAAACGCTTCCTCGCAGGCCTCTGTCCACTCAAAATAGACTTCTTTCTTTAGCAGCCGGTTTAAAGGCTTTGCTAGATCAGCGAAATTAGGGACAAACGATCGGTAGTAGTTACACAGTCCCAGAAAGGATTTAATAGTTTTCACATTATGTGGACGGTTAAAGGCTGTAATCTTTTCTGTGGTTACCCTTTGTGTAGCCACCCCTTCCGCGTTTACTACGTGGCCGAGGAAATTGATTTCACTGCGGCACCACTCACACTTTGACGGTTTCAGTTTAAGATTAGCTCTCGCCAAAGCTTGGAGAACCACCTCAACGCTCGCCAGGTGTTCCTCAAATGTAGTGTCGTAGACAATTACGTCGTCTAAATATGCTAAGCATGTTCTAGGAATCAATCCCTTTAGCGCTATGGCCATTACCTTGGTAAACTGCCAAGGTGCGCCAACTAAGCCAAATGGTACACGCTTATACTGGTACACACCCATCGGGGTTTCAAAAGCGGTATATTTTCTACTGTCTTCTTCGATTACACACTGATGATAGCCGCTCAACAGATCTAAAGCTGTCCACATAGTGGGTTTCTTGTAAGCCATATATAGGAAAAGCGAGCGAGCCGTGGGCATGGGGAATTTATCTTTAAAAGTGACTTGATTAAGCATGCGAAAGTCTGTACAGAGCCTAGGTTTGCCATCTTTCTTCTGCACTACCACCAGCGGGCTTCGCCAAGCCGATTCGCTGGGTTCTATGACACCTATATCTATGAGTTGCCTAACCTGTTCATCGATGATATCCATTTTCTGTGGAGAGTATCGGTATGGTCTAGAGCTTATTACTCCCTGCGACTCATCCACAATTATTCTCATCGGCGCTATTTCACAGTGACCTAACTCTTCCATTGAAAACGCTAGTGCATCCCTGTTGTTATTAAGCATTTGTCTAAACCTTACCTGTTGTTCTTTGTTTAAGCACGACTCGGTTAGATCTATTTTACTTACATTTTCATCCATTTTACCTCGGGATTTCTCCTCGGAGGTTTGGCTTTCCATTTGCACTGCGTCTTTCATTACTTCTACAGAAATCCTACAGATGGACATTGGGGTCTCTGTTTTAGTTAGATAACACAAGTCTAGGAACTCCTCTATCTGATTTTGGTTTACCTCAGGCACTGCGCATTCTTCCGCAAAAGCTAATACTTCCTGGGGAGTGATTTCTTGCATTTCATCTAGCGGATTCATGACTTTGATCCACCACTGGCTTCCCACCGTGTTCACGCACCCCTCCACTAGGACTGGTGCGGTTACCGCCGGTGCGCAGTAAGCTACCGGTGAGTCTAATCCCAGCGGCTCTCGAGTGGTTACCGGTATGATGCATTCATTTCCCGGCGGAATTTTCACTGTTTCTTTGCTAACTATAGGGTTTCCACAAAACACTTCTATCTTTGCGCCTGGTAGAGATAAATCTGATCGAAGCACTGTTAATAAGTTTCTCCCGATTACTATTAGGTGGCATAGATCGTCCACTATGTTGAAATCATAGCAGACCACCGATCCCTGGATTGAAAACTTACATCTAATTTGTTCTAGTATTACTTGAGACGAGTTGTCTGCCAAACTGATGTTTCCCTTCGATACCTTCCATTCATCTAAAATGCATTGTTTAGGGATCTGTCGTTTACAATGGGTGGACATGAAGCAATCGCTCGCTCCTGTGTCTACTAAAGATCTAACCTCCTTCTGATCATCAAATCTTAACGTTAAGAAAAATGCTTCGTCTCCTATCTCTCTCCTAGCCGGTCCGTCCACTGCGCCTAATTCTATCGTGGAATGAACGGACCCTTCCTCTAGTTTCCCTGATTCTTTTGTTCGGTACCACTGGCTTTGCTATCTTTGTAGATCCGCGGGGGTTTTTCCCTCAACCTATTCTTTAACCACAAGCACGCTTCTGTAGAGTGACCATGTTGTTGGTGAATGATACAAAACTTACTTTCATCAAAAGGCAACCTGGGTCTCTCTACTTTCTGTTGAGTTGGCAGATTCTTTCCCTTATCTGCCTCTCTGTTCGGGGCGATATTGGATTTAGGCTTCTGATCTGAATTTCTTTCACCTTTCTGGTTTTCGTACCTATCTTTTCTCTCATAACCTTGCTGTTTAAAGTTACCACCACTCTGGGGAGTCCCGCTTTGCCCTGGCTTTGGTTTCTGGAACCATGGAGCGGCCTCCAGTCGGGCCAGCACCACTCCAAATCGTTCGGAGATGGAGTTTAGGGCCGCGGTCTCCTCTGATTCTTGGCTTCCAGCCAGTTCGCTCACTGCATTAGATATTTTAGTTCCCCCTTTGCCTTTGTCCAACGATTCTAGCCTCGTTGCACAATCCACCGCTTCGGTGAACGACTTAGGGTCCAGTATAGCTACTTGCCTGGCTACGCCCTGTTTTAATCCCTCTAAAAACACAGCTAACATCATGCTTTCACTCGCCTCTGCTTTAACTTGCTTTTGTTTCAGAACACCTGCAAATTCGATCACGCTCTGGTCTTTTCCTTGCTTAAGGCCACAGAACTCTGCGTGTTTCTGCCACTTAGCTCTTCGATCACCGAAGATCTTGGTCATTTGGGCTTCTAGCTTCTCAAATGAGTCTTTCTCACTTTCAGCTAACGCTCCTGCCCAGTCGTCGGCCCTTCCTTTTAGGCCTAACAGCGCCATATTCAGGAGATGGGCGTCCGACCAGTCATAGATAGCTTTCAGTCGTTTTAATTCCCTGAAATACTTTTCTATTTGCTCGTCTTCTTTTCCACTAAACCACGGTAACCTAATGTTTGGTCCCCTTTGGTGACCACTGTGAGTCGTTTCACGCACTGGCGCTGGTGTTTGCCCCAGTGCCAGACCCAACTGTGGTAGAATTTCCCAAATATTTGGTTGATTCGGTGGGTTTGGAGGGTTGTTCTGACCTGGTGGGCCCGGCGGACCTGGTGGTCCGGGCGGTGGAGGATTCGGTGGGTTTGGGGGGTTGTTGAGTTGGTTAAGGAAAGGATTGTTGTTCTGGTTCGGGGGAGGGTTATTGGGTCCTGGTGGATTTGCTTGATTATTCTGGCCTGCTGGGGCTTGCTGACCCTGCTGGTTATCCGCTCTTCCTCGGCCTGCGTTAAGATTGGCAGCGAGTGCCATCGCCTGCAATAGGTGAGGGAGCAGGTTTTGATCGACCCCACCCCCTGCTGGCACGGCCCGGCCAGGCTGTTGGCCCGGTTGGCCTCCCCCATCATTTTGTTGCAGTCCCCCAAGGTTTACCCCAGGATTAGGCTGCTGTATTCCCGGATTCGCACCACCATTTCCCCCTGCACCGGGTTGCTGGAGTCCCCCAGGGTTTATCCCCAGATTGGGCTGATTCGGAGGGGGATTATTAATAAGGTTTTGGGGAGGGTTGTTGAGAAGGTTTTGAGGAGGGTTAGGCCCTTGTGGGTTGGCCTGATTATCCTGGCCTCCTTGAACTTGTTGATTAAGGGGAGGATTGGCCTGATTACCTTGGCCTCCTTGGGCCTGTTGATTAAGAGGAGGAATAAGTCCTGCCTGCACGCCTCGGTCCGGCTGCTGGATTAGGATCTGGCCATTCCCATTGTTTTGTTGGGGTCCCCCAGGGTCCATCCCACGGTTAGGATGCCATGCCCCCAGATCTACACCCCCAGCTCCCCCTTCATCGGGTTGCTGGCGTTGATCTCTATCCTCTCTTTCTTCTACTAGATCCATCAAAGGAACGCCCCCTTCCGCCATATTATTTTCGTGGAGGTTTTGTATATCGTGATCGTCCCACTGTTCTTTCACAGGTATTTCCTCTACACTAATTTCGTCCTCACTCTCTAGTTTAGCTTTCTTACCTGTGTCTAAAACATCCTCGGTAATAAGTTCGTATGAAGACGAGGTTGATTTATCTTCTCTAGCTAATTTTCTATCAGGACTACCCCTTCTGACATCTGCGGCTGCTTGTTCTGTCTCGCTATTTTCTTCCTCGTACTCGTCCTCGTATTCTTCATACAATTCATGAGTTAGAGTGTTAAAATCTTGTGCTTTAAGCGTTACATTTTCTTCACTATCCTGATCGCTTAGCCTCTCTAAATCTATGTGCTTTTCGGGGCTTGAGTCTGCCCACTGCTTTAATATTTCGGCTGGATCAAAGGCCTGAGCTTCCGCTCCTTTACCAGCTTGGTCTAAGTTCGTTTCTACACCGTAAGTTAATCGATAGGGTTGTAAATTGCCTACTTTCTCGCTGTTTCCCTCTGCTTCCCTTCCCACTCCCCTATCCCTTCCCACTGTTTTTCCTTTAGCTACAGTGGAATAAGGAATGGACGCCCCCGGGTTGGGGTGAGTTGGTGTTACCAGTGGGTGACTGATAAACTCAAGTCGTTGGGGTAATGGATAGGTGAGAGAGCTCCCATCAGGTAGGATTACCGGATTTTCGGGGCGTTTTCCCCCTGATGGGCTGGAGTTATCCGCGGTGTTTTGTCGTTGTTTTAGATTTCCTGAAGAAAATAGGTTATCTCCATTGGAAACTTCCTGTTCGCCTTCACCTCCCGCTGCGGGCAGTAAACGATAAGGAACACTTTGGTTACACCACGGATTGTTCACATCAGATTCACAGGTGGAGCGAGAGCTAGTACCAGTTTCGTGGTCCGTAGGTGGTACGTACCCTGGGTTCCAATATTGCTGATATTCCGTGAGACGGTTCTTCCCTTCAACTCGTCCCGAGTGTGTTAGGGTTTCAAGTCCTTCGTCAAGAACCGGCCTATCTTTGGACCCTAGGTGCCAGGGAAATGGTTTACCTTTGCCACGGGTTTGGTAATTTTGTGCACCTTCGGGGCAGAGCTGCTTGGGTCTGGCTGCGACCTCCTGTCTCTGTGCCTCCCCGTCTAAGGGATTACCTACCAGGTGGCGGTTTTCCACATTCCCTGTATATGATGTTGACACATCGTGTCCTGCGGGCCGCAAAGATTGAGGCTTGGGGTTAGAGGAAGCCTCAAAGTCACCGGTGGCTGACATCAAGGATGAGCAAAACGGCACAAGTCATGTTTCGGGTAATCTCCACCAAATGAACTATTGTTAATGTTTGATTTTAGACTGCGTAAGATTCGTGTATATCCAAGTCTTCATGAGTTGCTTTTCCAGAATGCCTGAGTAATACAGACTGCGTTTAAAGTTTGTCCATTCACTTCCCAATAGTTCAAAAGAAATGAACGATGAGGGAGCTTCTTAATATGAAAGGGTTTTTATTCAGTACACATCTCATCCCGAGTCAAAGCCACCATGTATAAGTCTTCATCAGTCCACCTCCCATCTCCTATCAGCAATCAACCACATTTAGAACACGAGTTGCTCCAACACCTTCTAGACCATTCTAGTATTCAGCTCTAATACAATCCTATGTCCGAGGTAGTGGATATTGGTAAACTCCAGTCTGTTACACGGAGTCGATGTACTTACTCCAGGTATAACTCCTTGGCTACACATGTTTAGCTGATGTTCTCACTAAACTAAGTGACTACTAACTTCTAACCAACTAACTCACTAACTGACTGCTCCTCACTTTGCAGCACCTTTTATACTAGTTAGCAGGTGGCGCTAGGAGCGTAAAGTCTAGAGTAGACTAGAAGTAGACTTGCTAAGTCTGATCCTTGATGGGTTATATAACACGAAGAAATATTAAAAGTACTAAGCGATTAGTACAGTATCACTATAGGGCCTATTCAAGGGATCATAAAATTCGGCCAAGTATTTATTGAAGTAAAAGTAATAATTATTATGCAGGTTCGAAATCTAAGAATGACCTTTAATTTCTCTAACCGGAATGACGTTAAATGTAACTGAATTATCACACAGAGAAAAATATGAGAGTCAGTTGACATATGATTTGAACTTCAAGCCTCGATATGATGCATAGAACAGCGTTGCCAATCCTGAAAAAGGATGGATGTATTCTTAAAGTTCATGGAGGCTAAAACTGTTTTTGATTAAAAACCACCATTTTAGCTACAAGTTTGCCTATTTCATGCAGATCATTTGCAAGTATGCAATTCTCTGTATTCTACGTAAACAGGAAAATATCATGATATTGGGTTCAAATGAGTCAGGAAGAGGCCTTATTATGTCTTTGTCATATGTTATCATTGTGACAATACACACAAACCACAGCTTCGACCAGTTTTAGTCCGGCCAACATCAGAAACAGCCTTCAGTTCTCTATATGAATGACTCGCGCATTTGATATGCAGTCTGAAAATATCAGTAATCCTTTAAAAGCCCGTCTTTACCAGCTTTCTGGCGTTATTTGCACAGCTTGATGTATGTGTTTATAGGACATATGGGACCACCTACGAACTGGAGGCAAAAAGCAAAAGGCGGTGGGGTAGGAACGTTGGTCTAAGTGTATCTAACAGGTAGGGTGTCAGGAGTTTTATCGGACACGTTAGGGTGCCTCTAGACACGTTACAGCCTTAGAGTGTGGTACCGACGACGTTGGCTTTATAGTTTTTAGCATATACATCTGCCAGAGAAATGAACAATTTCAAGAATATTTCAAAAATCATATCTTATGATTGATATCAATAAGTAAGTTTCTGCTGTAACGAAACTTTAAGATTTCCTGAAAAAAAAAGTAAATTTCTTTCAACCTGTCTTTTCTTCTTCAAACGGCGTATGGACTGTATGTGTCGCACAATTATAATTCAGTGGATACCTTTTTATCACAATGTTGTTTACGTTTAGATTGATAATTTAGAATGCAATGGTGGTAAAACAATTATAATAAGGACATGTAAATTCCAGGAGTTATAGTCGTTCTTCAAACGTAAGTGCATACAATGTCATGTTAAATTATTCCTATCATTTTCTGAAACAAAGCAATACGTGAAATTGAACTAATGTTAAAGATATAGGCCTAGATAGGGGGAGATTGTTTCGGACTTTCCTCAAAAGGAAAAGTATTGCTTGTAGTTATTCAACGGAATGTCTAGTTTATTGCTTCCCTTAGCAACATTTTTTGAATGATAATCCAAAGATAAAGTTTGATAACGCCATTATCCATTGGGTCATTAAGCCATTTCCTGATAGCAAAAAAGGGAAAAAGCCATGTCCCTTGATTTATTACATCCGCGCGTTTATTTCCTATGATGCTCACCGTGATATTTTGAAATTGATTTAAGATGTAAAAAGAAAAGTTGAAAACCAATTGAAGGGCCATATCATGTCTTCTAACAATTGATATGTGGCAAATGCACACAAACACACTTAAGAACGGTTTCTGTATTTCTGTATATATGTTAATGAAAGTTAACCACTCTTCATGAGCTCTTAAAAACTTTTCCGCTTGATTTTCGTTTAATTCTAATAATTTTAATACAATCGAAAACATTGTGATCATCAAAATCTGGGCACCTGGTTATATCCACTGCACATGATCTATACGGAGAAAAAGGCGACAACTTTGAATGTACGATCGTTATGTGCTTTACTTTTGGCCCCATCTAG